>SEYY01025167.1:115000-137500 GCA_009176605.1 Armadillidium nasatum
ATATATATATATATATATATATATATATATATATATATAATATATATATATATATATATATATATATAATATATATATATATTAAGCAAATTTCTAGTCTTTCACAATTTATATATCAATACTTAGGTTTATGTTGCTTAATAATAAACAAAAATCAATATTTGAATTGAAAATTTAGATATTAGTTACATTACAAAGATGACTTTAGGTTAGATCTGTTTTGGTTTGGTTAAATCTTTTGTTTGGTTAGATCTGCTTATAATATTACATTATATATATTAAAATGTTATAATATCACATTATATATTAAAATGTTATTTACTTATCAACTTATTAATATTTTGTTATATCAATTTTTAGATTTATAGAAAGACCAGAATCTGTTTAACCTTTACCATATATATATATATATATATATATATATATATATATATATATATATATATATATATATATATATATATATATATATATATATATATATATATATATAATAGAAACTAATCATCTTCAAAATTAAATTTTAATCAAATTTATTTTTCAAAAATAACTATTTATATTTTGATTTTGGATTTCTTTGGTAGAAAAGTCTTCATATATCAATGTTTTGCATAAGAAATTTAATAAATGATAACTATAACTCAAAAAAAATTTCCCCTTTTTCAGGTAAATTTGAATTTTTTCTAAAGTTTGCCAACAAAAACTATGTTTGACTAAGGTAAAATCCAACTTAGTGGTATAATATAACCTGAACAATATTTCTATAAAGAGCAAGTAAAGGGGATGCTGTGAAGAAATAACAAAAGTGTGTCAGAATACCTGACCTCTTGAAGGCATGTTTAGAAAGAGAAGTAATGTCATGCTTCTAAGATTAAGGGAAAAAGAAACACAGAGAATTATAAATATTGCCGAAGGTTTGAGTGATCCATTTTTGAAATTCTTACATTTTTTGAAGGGGTAGAAAAATTTATACCCAAAAATATTTTTTTACAAAAAAACTTTGAAGTTTCACGATTATAGGTATTTATGGTAATTAGACTTTTTTTGGGCAGCTAACATGAAAAGGGAAGTATAACAAAATGAATATCAATGATTTAATTATCTACAGGTCAATTATCAAGTTATTTTGACAGAGGAAATATATATACTGAAAAATTTGTATAAAATTTGCTCCCATACATGTCTTTAATTTTTTTTTAAATATTTCAGTCCAAAACACATTTTTTTTTCTTTCTTCAAATTATGCTCTAGATAATCTATAACACTATTCTTATCAATTTATATTAATAAAAAGCACTATTGAATATAAATATTGAATATAAATATTGAATATAAAATTGAATATAAATATAAATATTGAATTTAAATATCGTGAAGTGATTAGTTTTCCCCAGTTTCATTTTTTCATCACTTCAATTTTTAAAAATTTTTTTAATAATAATAATTTGCATATTTCCAATACTTTTTTTATATAAAAATATTCAGAAGGGTTCATATTTGTAAAATATAAATACAGTTATATCATATAATCCCAATTTTCTTAACTCCCAAAAGTTAAAATTTTCAAAATTTGTTAATTTTACCTATATATATATATATATATATATATATATATATATATATATATATATATATATATATATATATATATATATATATATATATATATATATATATATATATATATATATATAATTATTACAGCCAAACATTTCACAAACAAGAATTTTCTGATCACCCTTCAGGTGAATATATACCCTGACTTAAATAAACTGCACCCTTAAGTTGTAAATATCCCTTGGAGTGAGCTTAAAGATTGCTAAATGCAGATATAAAGATCAATCTTGATGTATGGAACACTTCATTTAAAGACTCAAGATCTTTACAGAACCTTAATTATAGAAAGCACCCTTAAATTAAAAGTAACTTAAAAGATTTATTTCTAGAATAGTTTATTATTATAATTCTCTTTTTTGCTTGTCCTAGAGAATATTTCTTCATAACTAGAGATAGGATTACCTTCTCTGGAAAGATGAGGGAGTGGCACCGTATACTATTGGGTTTCCTGTTCAAGTCAATTCTTTACAATTCTCCTTCTCTTTTTACTATATGTTTAATCATAACGAGAACACAACAGCATTAACTATACAGCCTAACAGAAGTTCCATAAACAAAACTCAAAAATCAAATAGGTTTACATCTTGGAGCTGATGTCCTGACAGACAGGTCATCAACAGAGCTAGACCACTATAAACTATGGCTAGACGTAGAAACTGCTACTGTAAACTTCAGCTGATAACTGCTGAACAAAAAATAAACAAGAACATCAATTTTGTTTAGGTTTCAACCACAGTTTCGACTTAAAAAAAAAAAAATTTAAAACATATCAAATACCATTATCTAGTCTAGTTTGTGGGAGTACTGATATAAATTTCGAAAGGGATATTTTTTAATTCAAAATTTCTAAGTTTTTTGATAATTTTTTCCCACTGATACATCGGTAAACTAATGTTTTTTTCTTAGTATCGAATCATCGATAATTTTTGTATTATTTAAAATTCATATACTTTGAGCAAATTTTCTGAATCTATTTTCAATATTTAATTAAGGAAATAAATGTATGTTTTTCAGGAGGGCGTCATAGCACTTATACATGCTATTTTCTTTACGTACTAAACAATTTTTTTTGTTTTGTTTTGTTTCTGAGAGCGGACGGCAACTACGAGGTCATACGCCATCCCTCCAGGCAGACAAAAAACTGCCCTTCAGGCCACCACCAGTTCAGAGCAAAGTTTGCTTGCTCCGAGAGCTGGAGGCGCTCTCCACTAAACAATTTTGATATAAATAGTTTTGCATTCCTACAAAGATCTACTCATTATCTCATAAGAACTTAATAAAATAGAGACAGTTAGAAGACACAAACAAGGGCCTATCAAGATTGTCCCAGTCAAAAAAAAAAAAAAGTTGCTATTACTATGAAGTGGCTCATTACATACCTAACTTTCTCCATGCAAACAATCAATATATAACTTCATTGTTACCGTGAAACACGTATATAGAAAGCACCTTTAATGTATCATTCTTATAATCATACAGTATATACTTTATAATTTTCTCAAATTTGTTTGTTCTTTTTCTACGATTTCGATTCTCTTCTGTTATACAATACTCCTTGTATGCATTAAATATAATTTTTAAAATCTTTTCCTAGTGACCATATGACCAATTTGATGACGAAAATTCCATAATTTTCTTTTCTTCCTTACCATTGATCTACTAAATTTTTTGGAACTTTTCATATGCTTTATGCTAGTGTCATATTTTAGTTGTCTTAGATTCTATTTTTTTCAGTCTTTCGTCTCAACATTTAGTTTCAAGATCCTGAAATCAGCATATTTTCATTATGAGTTTGAAGAAATATTAATAAATTGTTAATTTACATAAAAAATACTATTTGTTTCTTTTAAAAATAAAAAATTGCAAACTTTTAAAAAATTTTAAGACAAACAATTAATATCTTATTGTGCCAAAATAAGATGTATTATTGTAAATGTGGCTGTAATATGGTGAAATTTTATGATAAATTATATATAAAAAAAAAATTGCATTTAATCTATATAAATAGAAACATATGCTGAAAAAGTTTGCCTGAAAAGGCATTATTAACTAACAATGCAAAAGATGAAATAAATCTAAATTACTGTATTTTCAGATGTCAATAATCGTTTTTAATATAGAACATTTTCTATAAGGGTATAAACATAGTATAAGTATTTCTTATACTATGGTATAAACGATGACGCCTTAAATTGTTAAAAATCAATAGAACGATAAAAACAATATCGACGATTCGATATTGAATAAAAAATATCGATTTCTTAATATATCGATTTAAAAATATCATTTTATATTTTTCATTATACCATTGAAATAAAAAATAAATTTAAAATTATAGTAGGTCATTTTTGGTGCTTTTTTATTGATACTATTTATTGAGCATTTCAGCTTGTTACCTGCCATATCGTAGTTACACTTATAATTTATGAAGTGAGTTCCAATTAATTTATGCCTTCTCATGGCCCTAACCCATCAGATGGCGAAAAAAAAAAAAAAAAAAAAAGTGAATGGCTTCTTGCTCTACCGCTGCCTGAAGATCATGAAATAGAAATGAATCTCTTATCTTTGAAAAGAAGGATAAGGACTGGATACATGCATCTCTAGTCAAGATATCAAAACAGATGAACAACCAAAGTACCGTAGATACAACTAGATATAACCTATCCCTACCTTCTCTATAGATTATTTTAGATTAAAACCTCAAAACAAGGTTTCCCTTTCTTTTCTCTCTTTCAGTATTAATGGTGATAGGAAAAAAATGTTAATCAGCATATTGTTTAATTTGTAAAATGTGTTTATTACTGAGTTGGGAAGCAGACAAATGCATTTCATTTTGATTCCAGTACATGTGGAAGTAACACTGCATGATGAATTAGATACTAGTCAATGGATTCTTTCATTATGTATACCTACCTTATTAAAGTATCCAAATGCTGAATTAATATTTCAATAATAAATTATTTAAATCTAAGATCTGGATATGGTTGAATTCACTTATTTTTCAAATATGCAGATCATGATGGATCTTATCAGAACTTTTTCTAACCATTTATTAACATATTTAAGAGAATTTCATTCCTGCCAGTAGACTTAATCCTTATATGTAGTTATTTACTGATTAGGCTCTACTATATCCATTTCAAAATGTGAGTTGGCTTAATAATTAGGCTAACAGTAATATATATTCAATGTTTATATTTGTAGCATCAAATAAATATTTAAAAAAAAAAAAAAAAAATTTCCTCTATTTTTGTAACTTTATATTAAATATTTATTTACCTAATATAAAATAAATAGGCAAAAAATTACAATTTTTCTTTTTTAATTTTGAATGTAAATATTGAGTGATTGAAAATTATGATGCAGAAAAATCTGTTCTCCGTGTTTAAGTGCAATTTGTGATCTTTTTTCTTCAAATATATTACTTGCTTCAGATAAAGAGTCTTTCTTAGTATACTGATAAAGCGTCGACTGCAAGCACTCTTTTCTATTTTTCACCTTTGGCGAAATTGATTTTTCATTGACAACTTTCAAATTCTTAAATTAGATCTTGTTGGTTTATGGAATTTTTTCTTTTAAAGCATTGATCTCTTTCTTATTTCCTTTACTTATCTTTGTGATAGCATATCTAATATTAGTGGAAAGTGTTGACTCAGATGGTATTGAAGGTTCACAGGGTTTCTACTTGGAATAGAATTTCTTGAGGTTGAAGATGAGGACCGTTCCACATTGTTAATGCATACACCATTATTTTTTAATTTGTTCTTTTTTGCATATTTTTATTTCATCAGTAATCGATTTTGAAACTTATTCTCTAATAATTTCAGGAAAAAAAGTTCATGTTTACATCATGAAGCAACAGTTCAAGCCACTGCTTTCCGTAAAATATTTCCAAGGCTTTCTTGAGAATTTGTTTCATGGTTTGTACACCACCATTGACATTAAAAAATATCCAAAGTTTAATTGTCTTTAGTTAATTACTCACTATTTGTGACTACAGATTACCTCTTGAGTTACTGTTTATATATATATATATATATATATATATATATATATATATATATATATATATATATATATATATATATATATATATATATATATATATATATTTTACAGTATGCAACTTTATTTCAGGATTTAACAATAAAATAATACTTTAGAAAAATGCCTGTTTCATCAGATGAAGTACAGAGGCATTCTGTGCATACTTTAGTATTTAGATCTTTAAAAAGAACCCATGACATGTTTTTATGTGACCAAGGTGCACTTCCACCATTGGAGGAAAAACTTGAAAAATTGAGAAGAGACATAAAGATTAAAGATCAGTATGGACCAATTCTTGATATGGTGATTCAGAATAAGAGACGAGCTGCTGCAGAAGCAGCTCTTGCCCCTCCAAAAGAAATTCAACAGCTGCAACGAATCCAAGAAGAAATTATTGCACCACCATCACCTGTAGCTCTTACTAATGCAGCTTCAGTTCCTAATCAGAATATGTCTCTTGTACCTGTAATGCCTGGAGCTGGAGCAAATAATCCATCATCAACTCAGCAGTTAATGATAAGGAAGGCACCTATTTTACCAAAACCTAAGTGGCATCCCCCTTGGAAATTAGCTAGAGTAATTTCTGGTCATCTTGGTTGGGTTAGATGTGTAGCTGTAGAACCTGGAAATGAATGGTTTGCTACTGGTTCTAATGACAGAATTATAAAAATTTGGGATTTAGCCTCAGGACAGTTAAAATTATCTTTAACTGGTCATGTATCAACTGTCAGAGGTTTGGCTGTTTCACCAAGACACCCATATTTATTTTCTTGTGGTGAAGATAAGCAAGTGAAGTGCTGGGATTTGGAATATAATAAGGTTAATAATGCTGCTAATATTTTTAATGTTTTGTCATATTTCTTCAAATATCACTTCAAATGAATTTTTATATTGTATATTTTCTTTAAAATATTTTTTTTTTTTTTTTTTTTTTTTTTTTTTAGCAGCTCTCAACATTTCTAAATTGACATTGATTTTTTTGTAATCATTTGCAATGTTTATATTAATTTACATATTTTTTTCTGATATCATGATAACTATTTCATTATTATTTATTTATTTTTTTATTTATTTATTTTTTGTTAATTATTTCTTCTTAAATTTCTTCAGGTTATTCGTCACTATCATGGACATTTAAGTGCTTGCCATGGCCTAGCATTACACCCTACTATTGATGTTTTAATTAGTTGTGGTAGAGATTCTACTGCAAGAGTTTGGGATATGAGATCAAAAGCAAATATTCACACACTTATAGGACACAGCAACACTGTTGCTTCAGTTGTTGCACAAGCTTCAGAGCCCCAGGTATTGCATTTGTTTTTTTTTTTTTTTTTTAAATATATATGTTTACATTTCTATATTGAGAATTTTATTTCTTGTATTTAGTGGCCTTTTCACTCTGTAGGTAGAGGTCACTATTCCGACAGTTTCAAAGTTGTTATATTAAAATGATTTTGAGTTCTAAGAGATAAAAATAAAAAAAAGGAGGAACTGGAATTGCTTAGATGTATCCTATTGATTTTAGGGATTTTTTTGACTGTTGAAGCATGCTATGTTAACAGGGCCTATTGTAGTAATCAGGTACACTGAACCCTGTCTATTCCATTATGGTCTGTTCGTATAGATGCAGTAATAATGATAAATATAAAATTTTCGTAGATAACACGTGGTACAACCGATATTTAAGTAGTGATTCATAAATAATTTTTAAAGAAAATTGTTTATAGGTTTGATATTTAATCAAGACCTTAATTTAGTTGGGCAGTCTTTTTGTTTCTTGTGTATTACAATCTCTTTTCAACTTATGTGTTCGTTGATTTTAATGATTGATGATTGGGTAGGTGGATTCATACCTAGATACTGAAATATATGATTTATTGCAACGATTTGTAATAGTCATAAAAATGTAGTTCTTAATATTAACAAATCATTACATTAGAGATTTAAGTATATTTGTAACATTTAATAAGATATTGACTTGCTTGACCTAGAGGTTGGAAGATTACTTATAAAAAGGAAAAAATAGTGTAGAAGGTTTCTCTTTCCTCTATGAGGTACCATTATATATATATATATATATATATATATATATATATATATATATATATATATATATATATATATATATATATATATATATATATATATATATATATATATATATTATCAATTAATTTATAAATTTCATGTGCATAGAAACGATAAAGAATTTTCAACTTGTGCAATGACTCTTATTCTATACATACAGGTGTTTATTATAAATGGAAATCATTTAAATTGTTTTCTAAGCAAATTAGAACGTAAAAATTTTGAAAATGTTCAATCAAAAATATTATAAATTAAAAGTCAGAGAATTATTAAAACAAATTTGCTGTAATATTTTTCTGATCACCAAATATAGAGCATCAAAAAATATATGTTTAGTCTTGATGAACAATTAGGGCATTTGAGTACCCTTGAAAAGGGAATTCCACTGTAAACCGTATGTTTTTATTTTCTGCCCCTCGAATTCTGTCACCCTCAATACTATTGCTGTTACAATAAACACTGCTCTTCTGAACTCTTCAATCGCATACCTTCTCCATTAAGAAGGGTTCATATGACACACTTTTTTAACCTACTTTTATTCTTTCTCTGTTCAACTATATACACCCAGACTTAACTGATATATTCAATCTTGCATGTACTCCACTGGTAAAGTCTGTAACATGCTTCCTTTATTTATATACTCAACTCACTTTGGTTTGCACATCTCAGTACCTGTATTGGGACATAATAGCTTTTAATTTGACCTTAATTCTAGAAAGTTTCCAACCACTGGTGGAAATTGTTTGGCCTCAGCTTTTGCCCACCAGTGTTATATATATATATATATATATATATATATATATATATATATATATATATATATATATATATATATATATATATATATATATATATATATATATATATATATATATATATATATATATATATTTTATTTTTTTATTGCAGGTTATAACTGGTTCACATGACACAACAATACGACTTTGGGATTTGGCAGCTGGTAAATCTATTTGTTCTCTTACCCACCACAAGAAAAGTGTTCGAGCTCTGACCCTTCATCCTGATCTTTACACATTTGCTTCTGGGGGACCAGACAATATCAAACAATGGAAATGTCCAAAGGGAATATTTATTCAGGTAATATTTTTATGAAAAGAGTAAGTTTTGTAATCTAAGGTATAAAAGTCTTTTTTTTTTTTTTTTTTTTGGGGGGGGGGTATATAGAGATTTTATATGTTGTTGAACCTCATAATTGAATGGTAATTTCATTTTAAATGTACATTTTATTCAACTTAAGTTGATAGAAATTAGATTCATTCGAATTGTCATTTGTAAACTGTCAAATTGAATAGTTGCCATTTTGTCGCATATTGTATAATTAAATAAATAGTTTTCTTTCCAAACTAAACTCCTGTTGTTTACTTATCATAAAAACGATGTTATCGCAATATAAAGTTTCAATATTACTTTGAAAGTTTTTTAGAAATTCAAACTTTTAAACTAAAGTAGTTCTCTCTTGTGTAAATTTTAAAATTATTTTTTTTTTCTCTTTGATATTTCAGAACTTATCAGGTCATAATGCAATCGTAAATTGCCTCGCAGTCAACCGTGAAGGTGTCCTCGTTTCCGGAGCAGATAATGGAACGGTTTATTTCTGGGATTGGAGAACTGGTTACAACTTCCAGAAACTTCAGGCACCCGTTCAGCCAGGTAGAACACAAATTTTAATATTAAAAATTTATGAGAGTTGTGAACTATATTTATAATTTTTTTTCTCAAGTGCGAGTTTTATCAAAGGTTTTTACTTAAATTTTATATTCTTACCGTTAGGTTACTTTAATTTGTAACTGGTATAAATGAAAAGTACGACAGATGGAGATTTTATTTTTTGGCCTTTCTTTACTATCTTTCCTGTTCTAGAGAATGGTTATAGTCTCATTTTGTGAAAATTAGCCCCACATTCCTAAAATAGTTCTTGAAAAGTTGGAATTCAGGTTTTGGAATTTTTGTAACCTTTATATTATTAATTATTATAAATTTATATTATTAATTTATTATTATTATTATTATTATCATTATTAATTTGATTATTATTAATTTTTATTATTATTTTATTGTACTAAATTTGTCTTTTAATTAAAATTTGTCCCTTTTAAATATTTCCGTGGCGTAAATTTTTTTTGTGGGGATTTTTTTTTCACCAAATAATTTTGAATGTGTATGAATATCAATCTAAAATTCTACACATTCAATTTTCTTCACAAATTTCTGCAACATTCGCGTCTTCAATGCATTTTCATTTTGTTGAACACCACCTCTCTTTTTAGACCTAACCTCTTATTTTTGACAGAAACTCAGGTGCTTGACCGTTCTGAAAGCAAAGCATTTCTGTTTCCTCTTACTGTCTCTATCTTCAATTTTCAGCCAAAGGAGGTTGTTATGCATATGTGCGCTACAATTTTGTTTACTCGTGTCTCTAATCTGAAATCTGAATTTTTTCACCTTGTGGCTAAAGCTCTCTTGCCATTCTACGTCTAATTTCATTTGTTCTGTTTATTTACCTCCTAATTTTCTGACTATCTAAACTCCAGAGAACATTATCTCTTCTTCTCCTTTCTCAAAAATTACCACCGCCACCAATGACTTCTAGTTTTCATGATACAGCCGGTGAACGTGCCTTTCAATTCTCCATCCAAAACGACCTTGAGTAGTAGGTGCAGATCCCAACTAGTATCCTTGATCGTTTTGGAAGTAAAACCCAACATTCTAGACTTTTTTTTAAACTTCTAATTCTTCTCCTTATACTGTTAAACTCTATCTTCCGATCATTCTTGAAAAGTCAAGTCTTCTCAAGAAAGACTCCTGTATATATCTAGGAAACGTTTGTGACATTTCGGTGCCCAAGCTGCTCGACTTTTTTGATTTTCTGTGGAATGATTATCGCATCCGTGGGAGGGGTCCCTCGGAGTCTGCAGAGCGCGTTACAGAGGTGATTCACTATGGCATGGAGACTATATAGTTTTTGTTCTTCATAATTAAAAAACCTGGTATCAGTCATTATTTGCCGATACACCACTCCATCCCTTATATATATATATATATATATATATATATATATATATATATATATATATATATATATATATATATATATATATATATATATATATATATATATATATATATATAATATATATATATATATATAATATATATATATATATATATATATATATATATATATATATATATATATATATATATATATATATATATATATATATATATATATATATATATATCGTCGCTGTGAAATCAAACCGGCATATCTGCAAAATTCATATTTTTCACCTGAGCGCTTTAAAGCTTACGCAAATAGGCTTTTTACATGTAAATGCATTTCGGCCCAACGCCACCTGACGGATTTTTATTCAACTATACGATATACCGGTTCGACATAAAAATAGACTGAAAAAAAAGGAATCTTTTGACACCAAAAACTCAATTTTTGCAGATATGCCGGTTTGATTTCACAGCGACGATATATATATATATATATATATATATATATATATATATATATATATATATATATATATATATATATATATATATATATATATATATATATATATATATATATATATAACTGCTGCTACTAAATTTTCAATTTAGTCGGTTTAATGAAACGATATTATAATGAGGTTAACTTGCTTGAGTATTTTATTTCTTTGTAGGTTCAATGGACAGTGAAAGTGGAGTATTTGCCATGGCCTTCGACCAAAGTGGATCGCGACTTATAACTTGTGATGCAGACAAAACCATAAAAATATACAAGGAAGATGATTCGGCAGTAAGTATAATATAATTGTGTGATGTAATAGGTCACATGTAATCCATTCCGGGGGATATTGAAGAATAGTGTAAATTTGGATTTATATAAGCTTGCCTTATTTAATCGAATTAAATTTTAAAATTAGTACATACAATTTCAATTTCAAAATTAAGAATTTTTTTTTTTTAATTTATCTATCAAAACATTTTCATGAGGTTTTATATACAATATTTTTTTCTTTTCTAGTCTGAAGAAAGCCACCCGATCAACTGGAAGCCAGATATAATCAAAAGAAGAAAGTATTAAGATAATTCTAAAAATTAGTTTAGTAGTTTTTATAATAAATTATTTTTTTATATAGTTTTTTTTTATAAAGTCATTTTTTTTTTTTTTTTTTTTTTTTAAATCCCTAACAATTATTTCAAATACTTTCTACTATAGATTCCAATGAAGTAGATTTTGGGAAGTTCTAAATATATAATTTTTTTTCCACACCAAAAAAATTAATTTAAAATTGTCTTGATAATCTAAACCCTACCGACTACAACTTTATTCATTTATTTTAATTTCATCTCGAAAGTTTCATCTCGAAAGGTTAATGAAATAAAATTTTGTACTTAAAATTAATGATTCATAAGTAAAAATAATTTGTAAGAAAATGCTCAAACAATTTGCTCCATTTCTCTTGCGTAGTTGATCATCTGACTCGCAAGATCTTGTGATGGGACGCTTTCGTCGTGTTTTCGGACTTCTTTTATAAACTGCAAATAACCATCAGACCCAACTTCCCATCCACGCTGTAATGAAACGAGTGTTTATCAACTTTTCTAAAAAAATACCATAGATAAATATATTTTCTGCAGCTATATTATACCCACCTGTTTGCAGTAGTTTAAGATTTCTGAGGTATTTCCTAAATAGAGCATTTTCCCAATATCTTCGGGTTTAATTTTTTCGTAGGCATTTTCCACACAATCAGCAATATCTTCACGAATCGTCGACAGGAGCACTTCAATAAAGAATTTGTAACCTTCAGCAGGAACTTCACCTTTAGCCAAATAAATCTGCAGACAAAATACAATCCGTAATTACTTCACAAACAGACATTGAAAGGATGATAATTTACAAAAGTTTTATAAATATACACTGGATTAGAGTTCCTGAGCGTGAAGAAACTACCTAAGCCACTGAGTAAAGATTAGATTGGAAAGAGCTTCATAGTTGTCTTTTTATATGAGAGAGGGTTCGGGTATGATTATTCCCTAAAATTATGTTAAATGTAGAAAAATCGGTAAAGATATGAGAGAGGCGTTTTGGTGGTGGTATTGGGGCTCGGACTGTAACGACGCTGCTTGAAACCAACTGATGTATTCTATTCAATGAATGTGATTATGAACACTGTGGGAGAACTTCAGATATGTAATTGTCCATGAGTGAGGTAAGAAAAGAGTGATATACAGAGACATGCACGCAAAAACAACTATAGTGGCGATGGTCTGAATGCAATCACTAATTTTAGATCTCTTGAGTTTCTTTTCTATAATTACGGGAGTAGCATACATTA
This sequence comes from Armadillidium nasatum, assembly GCA_009176605.1. Taxonomy (NCBI): domain Eukaryota; kingdom Metazoa; phylum Arthropoda; class Malacostraca; order Isopoda; family Armadillidiidae; genus Armadillidium; species Armadillidium nasatum. Next base: position 128,113 of record SEYY01025167.1, read on the forward strand.
AACATTGAAGCCGTAAAGGAAAATGAAGAATGTAATTGGACAGCAGAAGAAAGCTATGCTTGATGTCAATGGTAAGACCTGTAATAAGATGCAAATTTAGCCCCTTTATAATGTCCAAGATGGGATGATATACAGCTGGAGTTATCCGATTTCTGCGGACGACAAACATTCGTAAAAATCTTTGCAGAGTGAATATTATTTGACTTATGAGGTAAATATTATTAAAGGCTTTAAGGAAACTGCGTGAGTTTGAATATATGGCAGAACACGTATTTTGAAAAAATAAAAAAAATTAAAAAAAACATGGCAATCAATATTGCTGTTAAGTTGTATGTAATTATGAAAGTCAACTGGGAAAGTATGTGAAAGTGCGAGTGGGAAAAAGTATAAGAGTTCCTTACTCTCTATTTTAAAAATCTTTCATACAATACTTGGCAAAATAATGATTCAATTATAAAACTTTATATTATCTCAAAGACTGCAATGAAATATAAATAAAATTACCAACCTTATTATAAGCTCCTTCCATTAAGTACTGTTCCATGGCTACAGGGTGTCTAATATAAACATTTTCACTAACAATTGAAGGAGGCAAGTGTTCGAGCGCCGTGTGAAATTCCCCAACTTTATTTTGGGCAAGAAGACACAATAAATCTAATCCCAACAATTCATACTGGTATGGAGATGTCGGCAGCTGTTCTCTACAATACATACACAAAAATAAATAATATCCCTTTCTGACATAATAATAATAATTTTTTATTCACTCCATATATAATTATTTAAAGAAAAAAAATATCTCTTACTTATAATCCATGTAATATATTCTTAGCATAGCCATAAATCTTTCAAAAGATGGTATGTCTTTCTTTGCAATGCTCCACAATGCCCCAATTTCAAGGGTATTTCCTGCAATATCAATATATATATATATATATATATATATATATATATATATATATATATATATATATATATATATATATATATATATATATATATATATATATATATATATATATATATATATATATATATATATATATATATATATATATATATATATATATATATATATATATATATATATATATATATATATATATATATATATATATATATATATATATATATATATATATATATATATATATATATCCTCCGGTGGGCAAAGGCCAGAGGCCTACCAAATTCCACCGGAGTTGGGAAAGATCTATTATCATGGTCGATGGAGGCCGACGTGTCCAGATACACGGCGTTTGAAAGTATGCAAGTCAAAGGAAGTTGGGAAAACAGATGAAGGGAGTGTGTTCCAGACTTTACCAGTAGAGTATATGTGAGATTGAGCATAGCGGTTAAGTCTGGGGTCGGAGAGTTGGGCAGAGAAAGGATGAGACTGTGTAGAAAGGCGTGTCGCACGAGCTCTTCTTAATGGAGGAGGTATGCGACGAGAGAGTTCAGAAGAGCAGTGTCTGTTGTAATAGCGGTAGTAAAGAGAGAGTGCAGCAACAATTCGACGGGCAGAAAGAGATTGAAGAGAGTTAGTAAATTTGACGATGACGATGAAATGGAAAAACATTTTAAAAAACCATTACATTTAATAAATCTGACAATTTTATAATAAGGAGGAAGTAAATTCTTTTCTTTATTTTTATTCAATGTGTAAATAGAAGTATTTTTAATATATAGTACAAGGTGTCCCACTCGTTTTTGGTCCCAGGTTGGCCAGATATGCAATTATGATTATACAGAGTATTGTAGAGAGTATTAGTTATATATGAACATCTTCAGTGAGTTCGTAAATCATCTGGATTTTGATGAACTCAGTACTGGCTATATTCAGTAAGATGGCGCCACTTGCCACCCATCCAACGTCAGCATGTACAAATCTGAATCCTTTTAAAATCGGGTAATTTCCAATGGACTGACCAAAAAGGTCGTCTGACTTCACTCCACCGGATTTCTTCCTATAGGGCAAGCTGAAAGAAAAAGTGCATCGCAACAAACCAGCGTACTCCAAGCAACTGAAAAACAATATTCGGCAGGCAATTGAAACTGTGATTCCCAATATGTTGGAGGCAACCTTCCGTAGCAAGGAAAAATGTGTGCAGGCATGCCTTGATACTAATGGCAATCACTTCCAACACTTGCTGTGATGTCAGCAAGATTCTCACTCACCAAGCTATGGCCGTGGCAAATTTTATTAATTTATGACCACTACTTTGATAATCTATAAACGCATATCTGGGGCTGAGAGAAAGTGAGACACCCTGTGTTAATAGTATCTTCAGAACATTGATTGACAGACATACAAAATTCTAGTAATTTAAATTTGGAGCTCTTAAATTGTGATGCAGAAACAATTTTTTTTTCCAGTTTCTGGATTCATTCGACGATTTCGTTAAAAAAAAATACATTAAAGACCATGTCCCCTTCTTATTCCTAATAATAAATTGATTATATTTGCATCCACATCTGCTATTAAACCCTCGTATTCACATCAAAATCATTTTTACAAAACGTAATGATTTATCTATTATGAAATTATAAATGAAAGTTATATTGGAGATCACTGATAATGCATCTAGTTTAAAAAACATTACAGATTCAAATCTTTCATATATATATATATATATATATATATATATATATATATATATATATATATATATATATATATATATATATATATATATATATATATATATATATATATATATATATATATATATATATATATATATGCTTTCAGTTAAGAGCTTCACCCTTCGATCTTAGTTGTATATAATGCAGTTTACAACTGAGGTGGAAACCTCAGAGATAATTACTTCAATGGACACATTTATTTATTTATTTTTTTTTTTTTAAAGAATATTTTCTGCAAATAATTCAGTTTGCAGCAAAGTGTAGTTTTTTTATACTAATCTCAAAACCTATAAACAAAGACAATTCCAATATAAAAATCCCCTTCTCCATAACTGCTCCTTGTGCAGGGTGTCATCAAGATTCAAACCCAAATCTGAGAAGGTTCAAAATTATGGATAATATTAACTGAAAAGGAATTTATCATCATACTCAAATAAGTAACTCAAATCCACTTGGCCAGGAAAAAATATGTAACTATATATATATATATATATATATATATATATATATATATATATATATATATATATATATATATATATATATATATATATATATATATATATATATATATATATATATATATATATGAGCTAACATACTTGCAACAAGTAATTCTTCTTTTGACACACTTTTTCCAGTCGATGGAAGAAACCTAAGTTTCGTTAATTCAACCTAAGAAAAATATTATTATTATTACTTGGTATTGAAAATATGAGACAGACTTGTAAAGTATTGAAAATGTTTACTTATTATATAGGAAACAGTAATAAATGATGTGTAAAATACATTACACACACTAAAATATAGTAGTAATTAATCACTATATTTTACATTTATGTAAAATGTAATTAAAAATTTTATTTTAAGGAAATCAAAATGAAATTACTCTGAAAATTCCAAAATGATATTCAATCAATTCCTGAATTTCTATCTATGGAACTACAAATTTTCATAATTGTAATTACACTAAAATATGTACTTCTTAAATTATACATAAAATAATTTTAATTATTATTTGGCATATCATATTCATAAGTACTCATTAAAATGTATATTTTGCATATTTAAGTGCCTAATAACTAAGATGTATATATTTTTAACTCTGTAATCAAGTTTAACTTATTTCCTTTTCTGTTAATTCGATATGGTATATGGAATAGAAAATAATATATAAATATTAATACCCATTATACAAATACCCACAAAAATATCCATGTCAGGTTTCATAATGGATGAATTTTATCAACAGATTTTAGGACAGCCAACGCAACTGATCAGCTATTTATTTTGGTCTATGACTCCTTGACATTATCTAACATTCAGTTGCCAAGACTTAACCTAAGTATCCACCTTCCTCATCTACCACACCTAGGATATTTCATGGTACGAACTGTCCTATACTTAAATAACAATTATTTGTCAGGTGGCCTGGTTATTGCCAAGGATGCATTTTACAAATATTTATTTTAAAATTTTATTATATATATATATATATATATATATATATATATATATATATATATATATATATATATATATATATATATATATATATATATATATATATATATATATATATATATATATATATATATATATATATACTACAATATTCAAAGTACTTAACTATAAAATAATACATTACCTTTATCTCTGATAAATATTTGCCACACAATTCCAAATTTTTTGGCTTCTTGGAAAATTCTGATTTCAGTTTCTCATAAACTGATACAACACTTTTCAAAACAGCTGATCTGCTTGTGCTACTCATTTTTTATTTATTATTTTATTAATATTTATCAAATTCTAAAGATTCTGAAACGTAAGATATCTAAATTTATTCAATATCATTAAGCTATTTTCTATTTGTCCAGTCGTTTAATAACTATTTACCTTCCTAAAAATTTAGGGAAAAAAAAAAAAGACAGCATTCTATTTGTCACTTTAGGCGTGAAAAAATAAACTATTTTCACAGTAAAATCATGTCACCATTTAAGTTTTCATATCAAGTATCCTAAAGATACAATTGAAGGTGACTAAATCCCTCCTAAATATTAAAATTTTTGTAACTGCCATTTTGTTTCAATCTTTAATATTTATATCTCATTTTATATAAATTTTTCACTTTTATTTTAATGTGTTAAAATATATTGCAACCTTTATTATTTAGAAAATTTAGTTTTATATGAAATAAAAAGAATACTCATAGACTACATAAGAAATCACTATAAGCTTATTAGAAATTACTTTCTTTACTAACATTTTTTTTTAAATTTGTCAATAATAGGCTTTATTATGGTTTTGTTTTGGCTGCTTGAAATTCTCTTACAACAGTGTTCTTGATCCTGTATAAATTTAATATTTTGAGAACATAGCCACCAAGCAACCATGTTGAATTGGAATCAGCTAACTCAAAACAAATATGCTTCAAAGAATTTTGGAAAACCATTCTATTGTGAAAATTGTAAGATTCTCTTAAAAAGGTCTAAAAAGTTATGAAAATGGAGCCCATCTAAAATTTAGGAAGTTTGTGGACAAATGGAAAATGGCTTTAAATTTATATTAAAAAAAAAAAAAAAAAAAAACGTAAATTATTTTAAATTACTAAACAAAAATTTTTTTTTAACCTACTTAATTAGTTGTGAAGCCTACATTAACAATAAAATTTAGGATATAAGGTTTTCATGGTTACAGGCTAAGCATTTTATATCATTGAAATTTATTAACTCAATTATTACCCTACACAAAATCAGTTAATTTATACTGTTTTATTAAAATAATATGCAAAAGTCCTATGTCTGATCAACAACAACAACAACAACAAAAAAAGTCAAATTTATGCTCAGTAACATGAAAATTACCAATAAAATTCTCTTATTTTCTGGCATAGAAATCTTTTGAAGTTAAAAAGTATATTGGCTCTATACTTATTAATTGTAAAGACATTAGAGGAGAAAGTTTAATATATATATATATATATATATATATATATATATATATATATATATATATATATATATATATATATATATATATATATATATATATATATATATATATATATATATATATATATATATATATATATATATAGAGTAGGGAAGTTGCACTCCCGAGGCAATGAGATTATCCCCATTGGGTATATGGGATATATATATATATATATATATATATATATATATATATATATATATATATATATTATATATATTATATATATATATATATAATATAATAATTTAAAAAAAAAAAATGCTTTAAAAAAATATATAAGGTTATAAATCAAAGCTTTGCATGATCCAATATTAATATCAATATATTTTTCTTAATCTTCAATCCATTAAGTCATTCCTTGATCCTTATTTGCAATCTTTGTTTTATTACTCATTCTCTGTAGTCTCACTTCCTTGTGCTTAGTGTAGGGATATAGGCCTTTTATAAGAGAAATGAAACAATATATTAATCTTTAAAAAATTTACATTATATATATATATATATATATATATATATATATATATATATATATATATATATATATATATATATATATATATATATATATATATATATATATATATATATATATATATATATATATATATATATATATATATATATATATATATATATATATATATATATATATATATATATATATATATATATATATATATATATATATATATATATATATATATATATATATATAATTTTTTTTTTTTTTTTTTTTTTTTTTTTTTAAAAAAAATTTTTAAAATAAATTTTAATTTATTTATTTAGTTGCAAATAAGTGCTTTTCCATATTTTCATTACACTTTTTCAAAATATATTTATGCTTATTCTGTGTATATTTTAATATATACCGGTAATATATATATATATATATATATATATATATATATATATATATATATATATATATATATATATATATATATATATATATATATATATATATATATATATATATATATATATAATGTACCAGATAAGCACTTTTTATTTTTACTCTATTGAAACTATAAAGAAGAGTTGAAAGGAAGACTTCTATACTAAACCAAAAAATTTTATTAAAAAAACATACGAAATACTGAAAATAAAGGTAATTACTTTGGATTTTGATGGACTGATTTTATATATAAAAATAAAAATCAATGTTACAATATTAGGTAATTGTGTCATTCACAGTAATGGATTTTTTCATACAAAGTTCTCACTCTACCAGGTTGCTAAAACTAACAATATTCATACGAGTTGTGACTTTGACTGGAACTATGTGTAGGGATACTACAAGTTTGCAACATTAGCATAGGTATAGAAATTGCACATAAATTTTATAGATATTTCCGAGGGAAAAATAATAAGTTATATATATATATATATATATATATATATATATATATATATATATATATTATATATATATATATATACTAAGCAAACAGTAAGTTTTTGATAAATTTTATAGTTATTTCCAAGGGAAAAATAATAAGTTTTATATATATATATATATATATATATATATATATATATATATATATATATATATATATATATATATAACTAAGCAAACAGTAAGTTTTTAAGGTTAAGATTACTTGTTAACTATTAGGTGTAATTAACAAAGAGTGGTTTTTGGTCAGGTCTATTTGCTGGATATTAGGCATAGTTTTACCCTTTAAGTCTAGGTTAGGTTGTCGATCTAGTTTGTTAAATCTAACACTAATTTAACTTAATCTAACCTGGAGTTAAAGGGTAACTATGCCTAATGGCCAGTAAATAGACCTAACCTACCCAAAAACTACTGTTTACTAGCTATACCTAATACCCAATAAAGACCTAGTCTACCAAAAAACCGATATTCACTGTATATATATATATATATATATATATATATATATATATATATATATATATATATATATATATATATATATATATATATATATATAAATGAAACAACTGTACAAAAGTTTTGTAATACCAATGATCCAGTAACCTTGTCACTACAAACTCGTAGGATATGTTGTTCATTTTAAATCCCTATGCATAGTTCTATTCAAAATCACAACTTATAGGTATATTGTTAATTTCAGTAACCTAGTAAAGCGATATCCTTGTATAAAAAATCCACTAATATGAATGATAATTTACCAATATTAAATATCTGTATATACTGAAAAATAATAAGGTCTCCACCACTCACGAGGTCAGAACCCTACATAGACAAGTGTTCCTTTATAGTGTATTAAATTATTAAATTTAATTTTGAAACTAATGTATCAATATACTGGTCTACTATACAGTATTGCTATACCTTTATAGTAAAATATTTTGGTCTTTTATTTATTTAATGCATAAAAGTTGTCTTCCACACTTTATTAAACTATATTTAATTCGTTTAAATACATTTTGTAACTATTCAATTCATGGTAAGTAAATATCATTTACACTTTACAATATCTACAAACAAATATACATTCGTATACCATGCAATTTTTTTTTCTGGGGAGGGATAGGGACTTTTTTTTCGGTCTACTGAGCTTCATTAATTGATTTGGCTTTAAATTTTGTTTGCAGATACTATAGTCTGAAAGATATTAGTTTCCTTTCATTAGCTAAACAATTACCTAGTTTGCATTTATACATTAGTTTCAATAGAGTAAAAATGCTTACGTGCGTTCAATTACTTTATTTTCACGCCCCCATTTGTGCAAATCAATCCATGGTTTATGTTAAGTTGAATGTTCCTCAAAAATAACTAGGCACATATTTAACAAATGTACAATAAAAGTTAAATTGAAAAATAAACACAAAGATAACATTAAGCTTGAATAAAACCAGAGGCAGTAGGGTCACAAGGGCCTATCAACGACTATTACAATATTGTGGATTATTTCAGATAAACTATAAGTTAATAACCGAATACATTAATTTTTAAAATAATAAATTAAATTTTTTTAAAAAATAACATTAACCTTTTCATTTTGCGCCTTTAGCAATAAGAAATTACGCTAACAGTAGCCTTTGTCGAATAGAGGAAAGCGAATGACTCAGGGTAATAGGTAAAATAAAAATGACATGGGTTTTAATTCCTAAACTCAAGACAGTTCAAAATATAAATTTAAGAACGTAAACCATGTAGTTAAAGTCTATGACGTAAACAGAGAAGATACCTATTCACAACTATGAACCATAATGATCAATCATGCATTCATGCTTATTTATTTATTTTTTATTTTTTTTTTAATTTTTTAACTCTGCAATCACTATTTAAGCCTGGAATAACTACAATTAAAAAAAAAGGAATACGAAAGAAAAAAAAGGACAAAAATAACTTTCAATAGTTTTAGAATAACTAAGGTTTGGAATCACTAATTAAATTGTATAATTTTTTTTTTTTTTTATAATTTTTTTTTTTTTTTACATTTAATAACACTTCATTGGAGTGTTATTATAATAAGATGCAATTTATTAAATATTTAATCCCATTAAGAAAAATTAAGAAATAAAAAGTAATAAATAACAGTTGCATATAGTGGTGGTTGCACAAACCTGCAACCACGTCACGAGCAGCCCTTAATATATATATATATATATATATATATATATATATATATATATATATATATATATATATATATATATATATATATATATATATATATATATATATATATATATATATAAGGGACCGACTTGGGCTGGAATTTTGCCGGGGCCGGGACCGGGACTCTGG
>SEYY01025167.1:142500-177500 GCA_009176605.1 Armadillidium nasatum
AGATTCTCTTACATAAATAACTAAAGAATATTTTAAATCATATATTCAATTTGAAATAAACGTACCTTTTTTTTTTAATCAAAATATTTCCTTTTTAATTAAGTATTTTAGATAAACGTTAAGTATGATTGCCTTCATGATTTGGTTGGTTCTAATAAACCCAATGGACTCTTATCGTTTCGAAGAGCATTATGGTCATTCATTGAGGATTTACAACACGAAGAGTATTCCTAATAATACTTGTAAGTATATATATATATATATATATATATATATATATATATATATATATATATATATATATATATATATATATATATATATATATATATATATATATATATATATATATATATATATATATATATATATATATATATATATATATATATATATATATATATATATATATATATATATATATATATATAATATATATATATATATATATATATATATATATATATATATATATATATATATACATATATATATATATATATATATATATATATATATATATATATATATATATATATATATATATATATATATATATATATATATATATATATATATATATATATATATATATATATATATATATATATATATATATATATATATATATATATATATATATATATATATATATATATATATATATATATATATATATATATACATATATATATATATATATATATATATATATATATATATATATATATATATATATATATATATATATATATATATATATATATATATATATATATATATATATATATATATATATATATATTATACTCTCTTTTGAGTATTTATATTTTTTATATCATTATGATTTTCTCGGATAATAGTCTCAAAACGTCTCTTGTTACAGGTGACTGCCTTAATACGTGTTCCGTGTTATCATCATGCAATGGTGTTACACTGCAAAGAAATTCAGGAAAATTTGAATGTTTATACTCTATATCCAAAATCAAACCAACATTAATCTATGATCAACAATCTGTGACATATTGTAAACAAAAATGTATGTACAATCACTTTTTTTTTTCCTCAAATGTTTTAGTAGAATTATGAATTTACTACCACTAGTGGTATGGTAGAGAGAGCATCAGACTACTAACATCACTGATCAGGGAATGCTCATTGGGATTTATGAACTTTTAGCATTGCATAATGAACTGTAAATATCTTTAGGAATATAATTAGAGTGAAGATAGTTAGTTTTAGTGTATGATTAAAAAGAAAAATTAATTCATTCACTGTCAAACGATCGATTTCACTTGAACTACAAACTGTAGAAATATTCTAAGGATGAACTAATTATATTATTCCTATGTTAAATACGCGGTTTGAGTGTAATAGTATTTGAACACAGCAGCGTAATGAAGAGTGAAAACAATATTCAGAGTGTGTGCTTTTCGGTTCTAGTGGCTGATAAAAGTTTATCTCACAGTTCATCAACACTTTTTTTATTGTATATCTTGCGTGAGTGCGTAGTATTTGAGTCTAAAATTCTATAGCTAATTACCTTTATTCTCAGCTTGTAATAATTATTTTTAAGCTTATAATTACTTTATAGGCAAAATTGATGAATCAAATTCAGAATCTCAATACCCAACCTCATCAACAACCATAAGCTTGGAAGCAAATTCATCCACAATAGAAAATTCTACAGAAGGTAGTATGTTAAATATTATAAATGCTAAAAATGATATTAAAAACTTATACGAGGTTATAATTACTTTATAGGCATAATTGAAGAATCAAATTCAGCATCCCAACACCCAACCTCGTCAACAACCAACAGCACTGAAGCAAATTCATCTACAATGGAAAAATCTACAAAAGGTAATTAAAATTGAACTTACAATGTTAACATTATATATACCATAAAAAATACTTCAAAGTTATTGGATATTCTATTGAGAAGAGTACAATAACTTTTAAGACTAAGAACTTTTAAAATGTTAATTCAGCAACTCAATACCCAAGCTCGTCAACAACCAACAGCACTGAAGAAAATTCGTCTACAATGGAAAAATCTACAAAAGGTAATTAAAATTGAGCTTGCAATGTTATCATTATAATACCATAAAAGATATTTCAAAGTTATTGGATATTCTATTGACAAGAGTACAATAATTTTTAAGACTAAAATCTTTTAATTAAAATGTTATTCTTTGTTGATTTAGAAATCTCTGTAAACAATTAATCGAAAAATCGTGACATTTGACCAAATGTTGGGGTTTAGATCATTAAAAAAAAATTCTCTAATAAAAAAAAAAATATCTAAAAGATTTCTAATCCTTTTTCAAAACTCGAACCCTAGCCATCATGAACCTGAAATTTCCCTCCCGAATAACTTATTATATTGTAACAACTCAAAATCATTGGAAAACTGAGTGACGATTATATCAATATTTAATATTTCAAAACGCAAACATCTTCACCTAGGTTTTTAAAAATATCGATATGTTTCAAGATCAGTGAACAAACGAATAATCATTATTCATAAATGACGTCATCACTATTACTCATAGCGCATATATATATATATATATATATATATAATTTTTTTTTTTTTTTTTTTTTTTTTTTATTTCTCCTCTGGTGGGCAAAGGCCAGAGGCCTACCATTGTTCCACCAGAGTTGGGAGGAAAGTCGGAAACATGGTCAAATTAAAGGCCGACATGTATATATATATATATATATATATATATATATATATATATATATATATATATATATATATATATATATATATATATATATAATATATATATATATATATATATATATATATATATATATATATATATATATATATATAATATATATATGCGTGCTATGAGTGATGACGTCATTAAAATTCTTGGACAGAAGGCAGAATAGAATGACGGGTGGAAAAAAATGTGCTGGTTACGAACATCAAGGTGAAACGTAAGAAGAGGGTGATGGTAAGTGAATAATTGCTAACAAATAAATAAAATAAAATGGCGGATAAAATATCTCGGGTATAAATCCGATCATCAGGATTAAAAACCGGCTGAAATTGAGGTAAAAACCGATTATCCGGCTAAAAACCGGCTAAAATTCCCGAATCTGGCTAAATCCCGACTAAAATCCGGATAAGTCCGGGATAAACCCGAAATCGTGGCATAAAGGTAGAAAATGGTGAAAATTGGTTAAAAATTGGTAAAATTTTGTGAAAAATTGGTGAAAAATGGGTAAAATTGGTGAAAAACCCCCCAAAGAGGGACCAAAAAACCCTGAAGTGCTGTCTGAAAAACGCAAATGCGTTTTCTCGAGCCGTTGATCCGGTTTAAAAACCGGATCATCCACGATCTCGAGCCCCACACTACTTATATATATATATATATATATATATATATATATATATATATATATATATATATATATATATATATATATATATATATATATATATATATATATATATATATATATATATATATATATATATATATATATATGTATAATTTAGATAGCAGTAAAATATATTTGACCAGTAGCCCTTATAAGATAGGATTCGATAGGTTGTTACTCTAAACATTTCTTAAGGTAGATCTAATTTTCCCAAATCCTATTAGTGTTACATTCTTATATAATAACTTTTAGTTTTTCCTGAGATTCTATTATGTAATTTTTTCCCTTTATTTCAGTCCATCTAAATTATCTAAAATATGATTTTATAAAAGTTACATTGATGGCGAGCTATCTTAATATAAGTTTTTAAACAATTAACAATTTCATTTCAGAGATAATTGAGGATACTTCCTCTTCTACTCAATATTCGACATCTTCAATGAAAGAAAAAACAGATGGAAAGAAAACCACTAAAGAAGAAGATGAAATAAAAATTGTTCTAAAATAATAAATTTTTAAATACCTAAAGCATGAAAGAAGTCTAGGAAATCTCATATAAAAGTGTTATATTTTTTTTTGAAATACCTAAAATCATGGTTGATATGAAATAATTCAAATGATTTAAATAAACTGATTTTTTTAACGAAATTTTAATTACATAAAAAAATTACTTGAATGACATTTATGTGATTTAACATCAGCATTGACATTTAAATTCATATCCTAAGAAAAATTAGAAAAATGTCATAAATTAAAACTGTCAATAAATATTGAAATTATCAATATAATAAATACATACTAATGATAATCAACATATATATATTTTTTTTTATTTTAAATTGTGTTTCAATTTATATTAGTTTTTTTTTTAAAAAAAAAAAAAAAAAAAAAAAAAAAAAAAAAATTTTTTTTTTTTTTTTTTTTTTTTTTTTTTTTTTTTTTTTTTTTTTTTTTTTACAGAAATGCCACCACTCACGGGCAGAGCCCTTTTCATGGAGGGGGCACACACAGAGGAAGAAAACTCACTCTAACACATCTAACGCACATCCCTCAGGTGGGCACAGACGGAAGCCTTGAAGAGTGGAAGATTAAATGCAGGAGGAAAAATAGATGATGGTAAAGAGTTCCACAGAATAGAGGTGGCTGGAAAGAAGGAGGCACCACAACGAGCTAGCCTGGGGTTTCCCACTTCCACACAAAATTTATGCGAAAGCAGGGCACCCCTAGTGCAGCGAGGACGACGCAACGGTGGAGGAATGCGAGAGGTCAATTCCCTCGAGCACCTGCCATTGTAGTACCTATAGAAAAGAGATAGTGCGCCAACGTCACGTCGCAGAGAGAGTTTGAAAGTAGGGGACAGTTTATTAATCTTTTAGCTTTAGACTCAACCCTATCCAGAAGAGAGGAGGAGCCGGAGCCCCCCCAGATGTGAGAACAGTACTCCATACAAGGGCGGATAAGACCCTTTTATATTTGGAGTAGCTGCTCAGAAGAAAAAAATTCTCGCAACCTGAACAGAATTCCCAGCTTCTTAGAGGCCGCTTTAGTTTGAGCTGTTATCTCGGTTTTCATGTAAAAGTTGTATGCCCATGGGCGTGTGTGACATGTGTGCTTTCAGAGTGTGGACTTCCATAGGTACTCCGGGATATCATCTGCAACTAACTTACAATATCTAAAACAATCCATATTTCTTTATCTTTCAACTTTAAAAATTTATTCTGCCTTCTGTAGCGATCTGAACATATGCTTGTCTCTTTTGTAGCACTGTGCAACAATTTTGTAGCCATTTCGTGGTGGTACATCCATATTTTATTTCACAACTTGGATTTCCTTAGGTACATGGGAATATTAGTTGAACCTTTGGACATAAATATGTGTAAAAATGGTATTGCATTTTCTGAACATTTTATAACCTTGTAATGTTTAATAATGTAATTTAAATACGTGCTTGATGTATCTCCTTTGTTTAATGATAAAATATTTATAATCAGGCTTAGTTTTAAAACAAACGTTCGTATATAATCCGGATATCGTTTGCAAGTAGATGTTTAACAAAAAAAAAGAAATTATCGACAATGTATTTCAATTTTAAAATTTTATTCAACACCCTATTTCAATTTTAAAATTTTATTCAACACCCTATGTCAATTTATCAATTTATTGGGTTGTAACTATTTTAAGTATCTTAAATAAATGAACTTTTAATTTTTTTAAAAAAATTCGTAACCTTGTTGTGTGATTTATGCTAATTTTAAGGGCGCTATTCCCAAAACGTCGACAGGGAAAGTAATCGACAAGTCAAAGGGCCGACACTTTTGAAAAACTGTGTCGATCACTTTTCTTTTCAATTTCAACGTGTCGATGCTTTGGCCACATGTGAATAAAAATGTGTCGACTGTTTGACCAACATCGTATTTTTTTTATATCGATACAATCGATATGTAAGCCTATTTTTGTAATTTTATTATAATAATAATTATGAATATATTTTTTAATTTTTAATATAATATTTTGGTAGATGCATGGCACACGAACATTTGTCTACGAGGGGGCTCTATCCCCCGTACCCCCCGACCAGTGAGTAATGATATATATATATATATATATATATATATATATATATATATATATATATATATATATATATATATATATATATATATATATATATATATATATATATATATATATATATATATATATATATCGATTAATCAAAATCGATTTATTGTGTCGACGATTTGGACGAGTTATAAAAAAACTGTCGGCCCTTTGACCTTACCAAAAAAATTTGTAGACGTTTTGGACAAGTTGAAAAATTTTGTTAATGACGTGTCGGCCCTTTGGCTATACCAAAAAAAATTGTCGACATTTTGGACAAGTTGAAAAATTTTGTTAATGACGTGTAGGCCCTTTGACCTGTCGACAATTTTCCCTGTCGACCGTTTGGGGTAATTCCGATTTTAATTAAGCAAGTGCATGATAAATCTAATCTGTAGAATGATGCAAATTTTACAACTAAGCTTAATTTCGAAGCGAAGACATCCGTAGGTACTTTAGGACATTACTTGCAACTAAGCAAGTATATATATATATATCTAACAAAAAGTGGCAAGTATATATATATATCTAACAAAAATTTATCTTACATTCTATTTCAATTTCATAATTTTATTGTCTCCATAAATAATTTAAGCATCTGCGTGTATTGTCATCTTAGTTTTGTTTAAAAGATGTATTCTTGGCTTCATTTCTGGTCGTGGACTTATGTAGGAACAAAGGAATAAAGTTGATACTTTGTAACGAAAATATTTAAGCAATAATTTGAGATGTCTGCTAAGTAGGTTTATTAAAAATTTAAATTTATATTCATGCTTAGTATTAAAGCGTAGACTTCCGTAGGTACAAAATTATATCAGTTATAAAAAAGAAATGTAATGAAAATTGATTATATTTTGTGCCAATTTCAAATCCTGTTTTCCACTTATAGGCTAATTTAAGTAATTATTTGAGATATCTGCTAAGTAGATTTATAAAAAAATTAATATTCAAACTTATTTTTAAAACGCAGAACTCCGTAAGTTCAAAGTTATATAAGTTAAAATAAGGAAATATAAATGCAAACACTTTTATATTTTGTACAACTTTCTAACCCTGTTTTCGATTCTTTTTAATTATATCTACACCAGGCTATTTTTGTTATAGCCAATTTTTCGTTTATGGTTTTTTTTTGCCTTATTTATTTTTATTTTTTTCAACACGTGGCAATTTTTTTTTATAGTCAACTTAGTTTTATTTTGCAAATTTTATTTTTTACATAAATTAATTTTAATATATATATTTGCTGACCGTTAGGCCTATTTGCTGGGCCTGCATCTACTCTTTAAGTCAAGGTTAGGTTAAGTCGAGCTAGCTTGTTAGGAAAAAAATGAAGGGAAAAGACATGAACGATATATGAGATTTATAAAATATACTCTCGCCACATTGGCTACATTTCAGGATTTTTTGATACTTTTTTCGATTTTCAAAACTCGATAACTTATTTCCCTTTCGCTTCATTGGGGTCATATTCTATAAATAATGTAAATTTCGTTACAATTTGCTGGGATAGATATACTTTAAAAGATCCCTGTTTTCTACTTATAGGCTAACCTAAGCAATTATTTGAGATATCTACTAAGTAGATTTACGAAAAATTCATATTCATGCTCAATATTAAAGCGCAGAACTCGGAGTTATATCAGTAATAACAAAGAAATATATTCATATAAATTGATTATAATTTGTTCAACTTTCAAGTCCTGTTTTCTAATTACAGGCTAATTTAGGAGATTATTTGAGATATCTTATAAGTAAACTTACCAAAATTTTACATTCATGCTTAATATTAATATTAAAACATAGACTTCTGTAGGTTTAGAGCATATCAGCTATAAAAGAGAAACATATATGCATACAAATTGATTACATTTTGTGACACTTTCATGTCCTGTTTTCCACTTCTAGGCTAATTTAGGAAATTACTTGATATATCTGCTAATAGATTTATAAAAAATTGTATTCATGTTTAATATTAAAACGTAAACTTCCGTAGGCTCAGTTATATCAGTTATAACAAAGAAATGTTCATACATACAAATTGATTATGCGCAATTTTCAATCTTGTTTCTTACTGATAACCTAACATGTTTAACATGTTTATGCAATTATTTGAGATATGTTTAAAGAAGATATACCAAATATTTCCATTCCTGCTTAATAAACAGCTCAATTTTTCACATATGACAAGGTGTATTTTTACGCTAATCTAAATACTCACATATCGCTTAAAAACATAGCCAACACATACAATATCACATAAAAAAATAAAAAATTTAAAGTGGTTTAATTTTTAAGCAAAGCATTTAAGCCTAGGATGAATTTTGACTCGCTTTCATTGCGAACATAGTGAATTGCCACATTCATTCAGCATTATTTTAAGCTATAACATGTTTATGTAATTGTCAAATTACCCAAATATTATTTAAATTATAATTTATTAAAAATTACACTATTAAACACTTTTAGAATGCTTATTTATTTAAACGACATAAAATGAAAGCTACTTCAAATACACAGAAATTATGAGAAGTGACATCTTGCGGTTATAACTAGAATCACAGCATATAAACAAGACGTTATCTATAATACTTATATTATGACGTCATTCAAACACACTGAATTTAGGAAAGAGTTTTTCAATCGAAAAGGCTTATTGCAGTAACTTATTATAAGGTAAATTTTTGCCAAGACTCCTTTAAATAAATCCGCACGAAGAAAAAAGTATTATTCTTATTCTTATTATTATTATTTTATTACTAATAACTTTCAACCTTAAATTAAAATAGTGAATAATATAAAATATTCTTTGAAACTATTTGATTGTTTTTATTTTACAAAATTTATCACACAAATTTTGGAAGGATTTTTAGGGTTTAAAACTAAAGATGTTAAAGAAGATCCGTATTCCTGAATGATATCTAATCGTATTTTCTTTTGGTAATAAGTATGGGATTATGATTTTTCTGTCACTGTAAGAACTTCTGCTTCGTCTTCAATGTTTTCACTGCCTTTCCTAAATAGTAAATAACATAAATTGTTAGTAACATTATTTGTTTAAATTTGGAATTTTCATATTAGTATAAAATTAGAAAATTGTAACTCGAATAATTTCAAAATAGTCCAAAATTAATATTATATGTTTTCCGAGCCGCGTTTACTTCATCACAAAAAAATAAATCGCAAATCTTTTGTACAGTCGTCAACAGAAGTTCGTTCCTATTAGGCTGGAAATAAATATTTACATAAAATGGAAATCATTTCATAAAAGCTCTATTTTGAATAAAAAGAAAATAAAAACATTGAGCGGGGCTTAATTGAACTGTGATTGGCTGAACCTGACATGATCCACATTTTATATAAATATTTATTTCCAGCTTAACAGGAACGAACTTCTGTTTACGACTGTACATATATCCAAAACGAAAGAGAATAATAAAATATTTTTTTTAACCTATTTTTCCTCCTCAAAGCATCTTCTTCCAGCTGGGAAATGGTTTCAAACAAGTGCTTGTTTCTAGTTTCTGGGAGAAATATAGCGGCAATCCCTGCCAGAAGACTCGCAATTCCAAATATTACAGAAGGAATCCAAGTGTGAGTAACCCCCTACGAGAAAAAAAAAATATACTTGTATGTGAAAGTGTATAATTTTGGTTACATTTTATGATAAGGATTTGGTAAATTAATATTGATATTTATTCATTTTGAAGTGTTAAAATTTCATAATCTTTTAGCTATAGGGTAAAATAAAAAACAAGATGGATCCTGTTTCTCTAAGCATTTTTCCAGCTTGTAAACTTTTTGAGATTCAATATTACTACGCTTCACAATTATGAAAATGTATTATGAATTCTTATAATTTTATAATAATTTGTTGTCTTATTTTAATCTGAAAATTTCATGTAGGTCAGAAGTACTGAAAAATGAGAGAATATTTTCAATTCTAAAAATTTTTATAAGCCTTTTCAAAAAATTGAAGATAACTTATTTTGCTTTTATATATTGCTTAATAAAGATTTCGAAAATTCTTACTTAGAAAACATCTCCTTGTGCTTTATTAATATATATATATTTTTTTCCAAGATATTATTCTTCAAATTCTAACCGAAAAGTAGCACAACAGGAAAACTGCTTAAAATCGAGAATTTAGAACTTGCCCAATAAGGTGCCCTCTATTTTTATCAGATAAAAATTAAGAAAATTATTTCATAATGCTGATTTTGCAATTTGTAGTAAGTTCTATGTAAAATCGAAACCATCGATTTAAATTGCTTATTTTGATTGGAAGAAATTTTTGAAGTGGTTTTTTTTAAAAAAAAAAAAATCTTCCAATGTTTGTACAAAGCTGCAAAACCATTAGATTTTTTCTCGTTTTAAATGGGAATGAATTAAGACGTGCTTTAAATGCTCCTAGATTCAGTGCTAGAAAAAATTTGTACAAGTAATGCGCAGGAACAACAAATGAAAACAACTTATTACTTTTATGTCTCCTCTGGTAGTAAATGCTAAAAGCATTCGAACATTCCACCGGAGTCGAGATGAATAATAATCAGGTTAAAATTAAGGGCCAATATGTCCCAACACACGGATTTTGTAAGTATGCAAATCATGGAAGTGGGCAAAATAGAAAAAGGAAGTTTTAAAAAATTAATATGTGGAATAGATTTAAAAGTGAATATTGCGACTTGGTCTAAGGTTAGACAAAGCGGTAAATTGTATGTATTTTATTAGTGTCGCATGCAGCAATAACAACTGCAATATATAGCTCTGTTTCATGTTACATATGTGAAAACAGTTATTTATTATTTCCCGTAATATCTTTTCTGGATTTTCATGTGTGTGGCTAGATAATTAAAAACAGTCAAAATCTATCCATTATTCAAAATTAAATTATTCAAATCACGACTTAAACCGTTAAACTGAAAAATCTAACAGAATAAAGAATTTGAAATATTTACTATACTCGTGTTTGTCTTTCTCTCTCAAGTCTTTCAGAAGAGATTTGGATTTTCGTACTTTTTAGGGATGAAATTTTTTAGTAAACTTTTTTTTCATCAGTAATATAGTAAAATCTATGCCGATTTCAAATCTGTAATCAGTTTTTTTAAAATTTCAAGTGGTTCCCGAGAAAAAGACTTTTTAATTAACACATGTCGAATGACCTTGAAAATGTTAATGCGCTTACGCCATGCGAATTTTTTTGGGGCGAGGAGTCATTAAAATTTGCTTTCTAACATTCTTATAGCAAATCTTCTCCTGATTCCACATATGTAATTAGTTTTTTATAACTCCAAATGGTTACTGAGATATGACCACTCAAAAAAAATCTCAAAGGGGGACCGTTCTATGGAAAGACCCCAACTTTTGGGGGAAAATATTTTTTTTTTCATCAATTTTATAGTAGAATCTATGCTGATTCCAAATCTGTATGTAGTTTTTTATAGTTCCGAACGGTTTCTGAGAAAAAGACTTTTCAAGTGACGCCTGTCAATGATCTTCAAATTGTCGGAAAATCACTCTCAAAGGAAAATTTACTTTTTTTATTTTTAAAATTATATTGCCACAGTTTTATATAAAATAATATGTCCAGATGTGTAATTAGTTTTCCATAATTCCAAATAGTTACTGAGATATAACCACTCAAAAAATCTCAAAGTGGGACCCTCAGAAGGAAGGACACTGACTTTTGGGGGTAAAATTTTTTTTATCAATTCTTTACTAAAATATATGCTGATTCCAAATCTGTAATTAGTTTTTCCTAATTCCAAGCGGTTCCTGAGAAAAAGACTTTTTAAGTGACACTTGTCGAATGACCTTGAGCTTGGCGATATACGGCAACTTCAAAAAAAAATTTTTAAAAATTTTAAAAATATTTTTTGGTATATTTTTATAGTAAATACTAAGCAGATTCCAAATATGAAATTAGTTTTTCATAATTCCAAATGGTTACTAAGATATGACCATTCAAACGTGGAATGTACTTTATAAATAACATTATGAGTCTTAAGATTTTACGATTTTCTCGAAATAGCACTTTTCAGAGATAAAAATTTGCCAAAAAAAAAAAAAAAAAAAAAAAAAAAAAACCGAAAAGACGATAATTTTCAAACTTTTTTATTGGATTAGAGACAGTTAGAGGAAAATAAATTCATCTATCTGATCCCCCAAAAAATTGTGGATCACATAAAGATACTCATTTGAAGATAAAAAAATTTTAAAAAATGAAAATTTAGAAGTTTCCGGTGATTATGGGCAGGATTTAAACCATCTAAGCTATCACCTATTATTAAAATCATGCGTTCATCTGATTCCTACATGTTTTTCCAAATCTTTAAAAGAAAAAAAATAGAAAACATAAAATATTTTATATTTTTTTAAGGATTTAGTGAAAAAAATGAAAATGGTTATAGAAGGGGAGTTTGATCCCCTTTAAAAAAAAAAAAAAAAAAAAAAAAAAAAAAAAAAAAAAAAAACAACAACGATTCATCTGATAGTGTCCAAATATATGCATTAATGTTTACCCTTTAAATTCATTTTCTTCTCATCTCCATAAAAAAATAGTCTGACAAAAACCTGGAGCTCACCCTTCAGATCTAAATAAAGACATATTGATCTGAACTTTGATCTATGCTACGTACATTTCTAATAAGTTTCCTAAGGGTTCAAAACATTTCTGGTGAGTTCCTTAAGGGCTCTAAGCATTTCTGGTGAGTTCCTTAAGGGTTCTAAGCATTTCTGGTGAGTTCTCTAATCAAGTGTCCTAAGCATTTCTGATGAGTTCCCTAAGAATCCTAAACATTTCAAGTGAATTCCTTAAGGGCCCTAAACATTTCAAGTAAGTTCCTTAAGGGTTCTAAAAATTTCTGATGAGTTCCCTAAGAATCCTAAACATTTCTGGTGAGTTCCCTAAGAGTCCTAAACATTTCTGGTGATTCCCTAAGAGTCCTAAGCATTTCTGATAAGTTCCCTAAGAGTCCTAAACATTTCTGGTGAGTTCCCTAAGAGTCCTAAACATTTCTGATGAGTTCCCTAAGAGTCCTAAACATTTCTGGCGAGTTCCTAAGTGTTCTTAGCATTTCTAGTGAGTTCTCTAAGGGTCCTTAACATTTCTGGCGAGTTCCCTAGAGGTACTAAACATATTTTTATCAGTTTCAATAAAAATATAACGTCGACCTATTAACCTCACCCATATTTCTTCTCATTAAATCGAACATAATACACAATTCGTGTAAATAATTTTCAAATGTTTCATTTTTTAAAAGACTTGTAGCGGTGAAGTAATAGCAGTGCATTTAATAATAATTTTCCATTTTCAAATAACTTACCAGCAATTCTGTTATAAATGGCGCAGTTATGGCCCCAATTGTTGAGAAAAAGGCAGATGATCCAAGACCTTGCATTCTAACTTCAGGTTGGAAACACTTCTGTAGCCAATAAATAAATAGCTTGAAACGCTGCCGATATGAAGAATTTTCCTATCATAGCTAAAGTTATAGTCAACCATTTAATATCTGAATAAAGTATATATATATATATATATATATATATATATATATATATATATATATATATATATATATATATTATATATATATATATATATATATATATATATATATATATATATATATATATATCCTCTGGTGGGCAAAGGCCGGAGGATTACCAATATCCACCAGAGTCGGGGAACAGTCAGAAATCTGGTTGCTAATGGCCGACGTGACCCGATACACGGCGTTTAAATGTGTACAAGTCAAAGGAAGTTGGGAAAACAGATAAAGGAAGTGTCTTCCAGACTTTACAAGTAGAGTACATGTAAGACTGAGCATAGCGGTTAAGTCTAGGTTCGGAGAGTTGGAAATATAAAGGATGAGACTGTGTAGAAAGTCGTATCGCAAGAGACCTTTTCAATGGAGGAGGCATGCGACGTGAGAGTTCAGAAGAGCAGTGTCCGTTGTAATAGCGATAGTACAGAGAGAGTGACGCAACAATTCGACGGGAAGAAAGAGATTGGAGGGAGTTAGTAAGCGCAAAAGAGTTTATCAGACGAAAAGCCCAAGACTCCACCTTTTCGAGAAGAGCTGTATGTGTGGAACCACCCCAGATGTGTGAGGCGTACTCCATACAGGGGCAATCAACACCCCTGTAAAGAGAAAGAAACTAGGGTGGCGTAAAAAAAACACGAAGGCACCTCAGAACACCCAACCTCTTAGAAGCTTGTTTAGAAGAGAGAAATAATATAATCTTTCCAAGAAAGACCATAAGAAAAAGAAACACCGAGAATATTGAGGACAGATGAAGGTTTGAGTTGAGTGTTTTCGAAAAATATATCATAGTTGTGTGGAAGATTGTGTTGAGTAGAAAGATAGAGGAATTCAGTTTTTGAGGCATTGAAAATGACCATGTTTTCTTTGCCCCAATTTGAAATACGAGAAAGATCAGAGGTCAGTTGCTCGAAGGCATCCTTCTTGAATCTTTAACTACTGTTGGAGGGGCGTCTTTCAAATTGAAAGGAATAATGAAGGGTGGAGTCATCGGCATAGGAGTATGTTTTTACTGTATATTGTATTCCTTTCAATTTAAATATATGTATTTTCATCCATTAAATGGTTTATTAGCTAAATTCTAAATTAGTTTTAAATATGTTCAAAATATTAATGTTATTGCAGACATAAACTTTATAATAAATCTGTAAACTATAAGAATACCTGCGGGGATGAATGCCAATATCAATATAGTGATTCCACATATAATATAAGAACCAGCCGTAAATGGTACCATCCCTGTTTTGACAATTATCGGGACGACAAGGGAGTATGCAGGGATTTCCATTAAGCCACCCACAATCATATACATAAAAGGATCCAATTTAAAATTGATGGCGCTAAATGAAATTCCGTAGAACACGGCGGAAGATACAATAAATACTATGTACATTAATAAGGTTATTCTGCGAAGCTCTGGAGTTCTGTTAAAAAAATTATACATGTAAATAAAATTTAAAGTTAAAAAATAATCATTTAATAATATTGAATTTTATATATTGTGTTTAGAAAAATGTCTTGTACATTTCATTTCAGGAAGTACGTTATTATTAATAAGAATAATTATATTTAATAAGAAATCAAATGAATAAGCCTATTTTACGCCATATATATATAATATATATATATATATATATATATATATATATATATATATATATATATATATATATATATATATATATATATATATATATATATATATATATATATATAATTACCTGAATAATATAAAAAACCTGCTTAATATTGTTTATAATTCTCGATCTGAGACTTGAACTTATTGTCTTCTTTTCTTCTGTAATACTTTGACGACGTGAACACTGGTTGAGAAAATATATATATATATAATATATAATATATATAAATATATATATAAATAAAAAAAAAAAAAAAAAAAAAATATATATATATATATATATAATATATATATATATATATATATATTATATATATAATATATATATATATATATATATATATATATATATATATATATATATATAAAGCATATTTTACGCCACTATGCCAGTGACGCCTTTTGATTAAATATATATTAAGCCTATTTTACGCCACTATGGCGGTGGCGCCTTTTGATTAAATATATATAAAGCCTATTTACGTCACTATGCCAGTAGCGCCTTTTGAGTAAATATATATTAAGCCTATTTTACGGTACTATGCAAGTGGCGCCTTTTGATTCAATATATATTAAGCTTATTTTACGCCACTAAGCCAGTGGCTCCTTTTGATTAAATATTTATTAAGCCTATTATACGCCACTATGCCAGTGGCGCCTTTTGATTAAATTTATTTTAAGCCTATTTTACGCCACTATGCCAGTGGCGTTAGTGACGCATTTTGATTAAAGTTAAACATTACCTTTTGAATAGCCTGCATACGTGTCATTAATTCTGCATTTGAAGGTAAAGTGACTTTGTTCCATTTTCCTGCTCTTCTAATGGCTTTTAAAGCCTGGGCGTGAGAACCAGTTACAATCAACCAGCGAGGAGACTCGCTTATAATCCTGAAAATTTAGTCATTATTAATTCAGAGTTTTATTATTATATGTATGGAAAATATTTCATAAAAAATTAACATTGTTTTCAATTTTGATCTAATATATATATATATATATATATATATATATATATATATATATATATATATATATATATATATATATATATATATATATATATATATATATATATATATATATATATATATATATATATATATATATATATATATATATATATATATATATATATATATATATATATATATATATATATATATATATATATATATATATATATATATATATATATATATATATATATATATATATATATATATATATATATATATATATATATATATATATATATATATATATATATATATATATATATATATATATATATATATATATATATATATATATATATATATATATATATATATATATATATATATATATATATATATATATATATATATATATATATATATATATATATATATATATATATATATATATATATATATATATATATATACGCTCTACCTAAGATTTGAATTCTTTATGAAAATATTTCTAAGATTTAAGAAAAAGAAGCTTTATTTTTAGTCTTTGATTTTGCTGGGAGAAAAAAAATTTATTAACGCTTTGATTTCGTTTGAAAAAGAATTTTCATTTAAGTTTTGATTTCGTTACAGAAAGAAATTTTATCTAGGTTTTGATTTCATTACAGAAATAAATTGTATCTAGGCTTTGACGTTTAACAAAAGAAGCTGTAATTCGACTTTGATTTCTCTCGAAAAAAAAAATAACTAAGTTTTGAATTATTTATGAAATGAAATTATCCAAGTTTAGGAACAGTAGTTTTATATAGACTTTGATTTTTTAGAGAAAGAAGCTTTATCAAATCTATGAAGCAAAACTCAAGTAATTATTATTTAGGTCTGCAAGAAAAGTGGAAAAAAGCATGGAAGAGAGAATCCATGAAATACTTAGAATAATTTCTCAAAGCTATATTCAGAGATAGTATATTTGATAATAATAATAATAAACTTACAACAAAAGAGCCAGATGTAGATAACCAGGAATTGTGCTAATTCTTAATATCCACCTCCAGTCTTTGGTTATGTATCCCAAGGCACCCCACCACATGGTTCCAAAAGCCCATGGAAGACCAAGGAGCATTCCTACAGTTGTACGTAATCGTGGTTCACACGCCTCCATACCTATAAGATATAATAATAAAATAATAATAATTTAAATTGTGTTGTATATTTTATTATTTCCTACTTTAATTGTAGGCAGAAGAAATCATTTTATCTCGTACTAGCCACTGTTCTGGAATCAGAATACGAGTCCAGAATCGGAGTAAATTTCGGTGGGTTGGAACAGAAAGCGGAACCGAAGACGAGTTGGAAAATTTTCCTGGAACCAGAATCCGAAAGGTCACTTGTTCATAAATAGTTGGAACTAAAGTCTCATGATTTTCAACTACTCGAATCTGCGTCATAATCGGAAACGGGGATTCAAGCTAGTCGTAATCGTAATCAGACACCGAAACAGGATTATCATATAACACCCGAGTTCCACAGTAGCATTTCACAACCATATTCTGCAGCCTTGACACTATCAATCATTTTTATCCCACCTCAGTTGCGATATCCAACAAAGTTTTCTTTTTATTGCTTCAGGTTCAATTCAGTAAATATGATTTATTTCATTTCTATTTTATCCACCTCCATTTAACCATTATATAATTTTTCTTTTCATGCATTGTTAGCCATCAACACATTTTGATGAATATTATTATCATTTATTTTTATAATCCTACTCCTTCATTAGAAATCCATCTCCAGTCTTTTCTAACATTTCATTTTTTTAAAAACATTTTCTCTATATTCATCTTATTATATTATCTTATTTTAAATCCCTACTCCAGAAATTACTTAAATCTAATATATTTAGGCTAAATTTTGTTCAATATATTTATATAACACAGTATATACATATTTGAAATCTTTTATAATCATTTATTGACAGTTTATATTTTAATAATAAATTTAATATATTTTGCTCAATTTTTAATTAATTATACTTTAATAAATACAAAAAAAAAGAAAAATAAATAAATAAATAAAAAAAATAAAAAAATAAAAAATATTAATATTTTGACAGTATATTTGAAAAAGGAAATTAAAAAATCAACTGACTTGAAACTGCCAATTTTAAAGTGCCGTTAAGCAAACTTATTGAGCATTGAATTTCATTACTATTATTTTATAGCATAGCCGGAAAATTCTCAAAAGATAAAGAATAAACAAAGTATAAAAATAACGTTAAACAATATTACTCACAGAGTGTAAACCCTGTTTGTATGGCCGGAAGAGACGTCAGCCCAGTGAAAAATCTCAGGGCTAAAACGCTGATTAAATTTGTGGCGAGAGTTGAAAGTAGGACAGAAAAAATGGAGATCGTTGAAGCGATGAGCATCAACATTTTTCTACCATATCTGGAAGAAAAATACTCTAGAACAGGGGTTGGCAACCCTTTTTGAAAGTGCGTGCCAAAATCTGCAGAATCTCTGACACAAAATTACAGCCTTGCAACCTCACATTTAACCTTAGCTTTAGATAACTTACTTGTCTGATAAGAATCCATTTATAGGAGTTCCTACAAACCCACCAATTGTTACCACAGTTTGGAAGATTGGTCTTAGGTAAGCATCATCGCATACTAAATTGAACTGTAAAAGGTAAGAGAATATTTCTGGCTAAAAACGAATACACAAAGCTTATAATTATTCTAAGAACTAAAAATAATCAGAAAAGTTGTTATTATCCACTTGCTATATTGTGAAACATATCTCATTATATTATAGGTATTACAAATTGTATCCTTTATAAATTTTAAATATATCTAACCTCTGATGTTAAAGTGTTATCGAAATAGGTATCATTGTAGACCCATCTTGTACACTTCTCTTGAAGTTCTTCTGTTGTGACATTATAAGTTTCGTTTTGGGATATTACATAAGTGCATTGTTCTCTGAGGATTATATATATATATATATATATATATATATATATATATATAATATATATATTATATATATATATATATATATATATATATATATATATATTATATATATATATATATATATATATATACTATTTTGAGATAAAACTTTAAAATTTTATTTCACGTTTGCAGTTATGTGAATAAGTTAATAAATTTTCAAATACATATCTATATTAATTTAATATGAATAACCAAAGGTACTATTATATAGAATAGAGTAAAAAAGATTTTAATTTTTATAATAAAGAATTTAATTTTTACTGGACATCCGGCGGGATATATTCTCCGTGTCTCCCTAACCGTCTCTAGTTCTCACTGTAAATCTACAATTTTCTGTTCCTGTTGAAAATTTGTCACCAGTCTTATAGTTATTATCTCTACTGCTCGATCTTGACCTAAGAGCACCTTCTGGGCCTTTAATCTAGATAATTGAGGGACTTTACCTTATTATATTACCTAACTATCCCTAGAATATATATATATATATATATATATATATATATATATATATATATATATATTATATATATATATATATATATATATATATATATATATATATATATATATATATATATATATATATATGGGTCAATCCATTTTTTCTGTACCAAAATAATGGAAGTTGGCCGCTCGATAATTTTAGAAAACTTTTATATTTTGCATGGGCGTTAATGTTATCCCTGGGAAGTTCAAAACCACCATTCGTTTTTGTAGATTTACTCTGGTTGTAACAGGGTGAGCCAAAATGTTAGACCAGGTGGAGCCAAATTTTCACTTAATAGAGGCTAACATTTTAAGTAATATCTCCATATTGGTAATTCTTATACCAAATTTCATAGATATTGATTTGTTAGGGATACTTTAAGGTACATTTGGCCTTTCCTGTTTTTTTTTGTGAAAATAATATTTCACCATGAAAATGAATCCGAAAAATTGTGTTAAAAATCGAAGAAATTTCCATTTTCGTGGGTGTATTATTAAAAGAAGGAAATAATTTAACGATATAAAATTTTGTGTGATGATACATACTAAAGTATGGTTTAACTTAAATCTTATTTGAAGTTGGGTAAATATTTTTAAAACAATTTACAGGGTGTTCAAAAATCAATTTTTCGGAAAATTGGTAACTTTGAACCTTAATATCTCTGGTGGGGGAAGTGCTAAAAATCTGAAATTTTCACACATTATACTACTACCATAGATGTTTCTTGACCTGCAATATTAACTTTGGTATTTGCTTGTTTTAAGAAATACAGCCATTCAAAAATGCCAAAAAAAAAAAAAAATTTAAAGTTGTGTTATGATACCTATAATTATAGTTATTATAGTTCAAGACAATACATAGACAAATGAAATAGTGTGGCATGAAGAAGAAATGAAAACAAAGTTAAAAAAATTTAATTAAGTGACAAAATTAACTCAATAACTTTTAAAAAGTTGATCTATATATAATATATATATATATATATATATATATATATATATATATATATATATATATATATATATATATATATATATATATATATATATATATATATATATATATATATATATATATATATATATATAAATAAATCAAAGGTATGATTATAACAAAAAAAAAACTTTAAATGCAAAATAAAATTGAGCGGTATATATATATATATATATATATATATATATATATATATATATATATATATATATATATATATATATATATATATATATATATATATATATATATATATTATACTTTGCGCTATAACTTTGAATGTTCAGAAGAAGAGAGATTTCTTCGGAAACTTTATTTGAGATGTTGTTATTTCTGCCTTTTAAAGACATTTTCATTTCAAGCCCAGAAAGTTTTCTTAAAATATTTTTCATTGGGATCCATACCCGATCGCAAGCTGACATCTTGGATGAAGTTCTGGGTCCGGAAAGATGATAAAAATGTTTGTAAACATCATCGTTCTCCACACTTATTTCTTCTACCTTTCCAATCCACCATTGGTCATCATATAGGCAAGCTACTGTGTCATTTATCTCTAAACTTAATGAAACAATTTTGCTGACACAGTGGTCTTCGTAAACGTCGGTTTTTGAGGTTGGATAGCACCTAATTATGTTCTCTGAAAGTGGAAAGAATTTGTGAAAGTTTCTTGTTCCCTTAATTCTCAAACAATTTTCATATCTCGTTTTAACTCTTTCAATGTGTTCATTAATTTCTTCTTCTTTTACGAGAAAATAAGTTATTCCTCTTAATTTCTCTTAGCCGAATGAATATATTTGGTCAATATTAAGAATTTGGTGTGTTGTTCTTCTTTGTAAGCTGACTTTGCTTAATTCGCGCTTTGTTGTTCCTCCAACCCCATCACAGGCATTTTTCCCGTGGCAAGATGCAAAGAAATGCCATTCAGCTTTTAATGCGAAATCTTTTTGGTGATGGCAAATGTTAACAAAATTTTTTTATTCTTATACTGGCTACCACTTCCATCTGAAAAATAAACTAGCTTTTCAACTTTAGGCAAATTATGTTTAATATATTTTACTACATATGTTTGGAAGACGTGAACAACTGATGTGTTGTGCTCTAAGTAGTTACTTAAAGCACAAAGAGAGTGACTTCTTAATTTACTATTTTCATCTCTAAAATATAGAACAAATGGGTGCAAAGTAACTTGGTCATTGACCCAATGATACCCTTGAATTTCGTCTTGGACTACGTACGTGTAGTTCTCGGCAAAATCAGCCAAGATTATGCATTCATTTTCAGATAGTATTTCTTTCTTTTCTTTCAAAAATCGCGATTGAATTTTAGAAATATAATGGTGACTTTTGAGATTTGCCAATATATATATATATATATATATATATATATATATATATATATATATATATATATATATATATATATATATATATATATATATATATATATATATATATATATATATATATATATATATATATATATATATATATATATATATATATATATATATATATATATATATATATATATATATATATATATATATATATATATATATATATATATATATATATATATATATATATATATATATATATATATATATATATATATATATATATATATATATATATATATATATATATATATATATATATATATATATATATATATATATATATATATATATATATATATATATATATATATATATATATATATATATATATATATATATATATATATATATATATATATATATATATATATATATATATATATATATATATATGTAGATCAACTTTTTAAAAGTTATTGAGTTAATTTTGTCATTTAAAGTAGATATAATGGTACATTCTTATGTATATTAACCTTATAATTAAATTTTTTTAACTTTGTTTTCATTTCTTCTTGATGCCACACTATTTCATTTGTCTATGTATTGTCTTGAACTATAATAACTATAATTATAGGTATCATAACACAACTTTAAATTTTTTTTTTTGGCATTTTTGAATGGCTGTATTTCTTAAAACAAGCAAATACCAAAGTTAATATTGCAGGTCAAGAAACATCTATGGTAGTAGTATAATGTGTGAAAATTTCAGATTTTTAGCACTTCCCCCACCAGAGATATTAAGGTTCAAAGTTACCAATTTTCCGAAAAATTGATTTTTGAACACCCTGTAAATTGTTTTAAAAATATTTACCCAACTTCAAATAAGATTTAAGTTAAACCATACTTTAGTATGTATCATCACACAAAATTTTATATCGTTAAATTATTTCCTTCTTTTAATAATACACCCACGAAAATGGAAATTTCTTCGATTTTTAACACAATTTTTGGGATTCATTTTCATGGTGAAATATTATTTTTCACAAAAAAAAAACAGGAAAGGCCAAATGTACCTTAAAGTATCCCTAACAAATCAATATCTATGAAAATTTGGTATAAGATTTACCAATATGGAGATATTACTTAAAATGTTAGCCTCTATTAAGTGAAAATTTGGCTCCACCTAGGTCTAACATTTTGGCTCACCCTGTTACAACCAGAGTAAATCTACAAAAACGAATAGTGGTTTTGAACTTCCCAGGGATAACATTAACGCCATGCAAAATATAAAAGTTTTCTAAAATTATCGAGCGACCATCATCGGTACGGAAAAAATGGATTGACCCATATATATATATATATAATTTTTAATCTGCTATTGGCGATTCTAACGGATTCTAACTCGGATCTCTTAGATGGTAAGACAGAGTATTACCACCACACCAAGACTGTATAAAAGAAAACCACATCGAGAAAAATCTGGGGGTCCTTCGAGTCTGTCGTCATGGCGGTTGTTCATGAACCTTCTCGATGTGATTCTCTTTTGTACCGTCGTGGTGTGGTGGTAACACTCTTTCTTACCATCTAAGAGGTCAGGATTCGAATCCCCAATAACAGAATAAGAAATTTTAAAAATTTCTTTCCACTGATTATGTGGTTTCATATATATATATAATATATATATATATATATATATATATATATATATATATATATATATATATATATATATATATATATATATATATATATATATTATATATATATATATGTGTGTGTGTGTGTGTGTGTGTGTGTGTGTGTGTGTGTGTTCTGTATGTACAGTCGTCAACAGAGTTCGTTCCTGTTAGGCTGGAAATAAATATTTATATAAAATGGAAATCATTTCATAAAAGCTCTATTTTGAATAAAAATAAAATAAAAACATTGAGCGGGGCTTAATTGAATTGTGATTGGCTGAACCTGAAATGATCCCCATTTTATATAAATATTTATTTCCAGCTTAATAGGAACGAACTTCTGTTGACGACTGTACGTACATGTGTATGTATTTACATGAATGTTTTAAATATACGTACATGACATTCACAGGATCGGTTACTTGACTTACATCGCAGAAGAACTCAACGTTTGGTGCTACGAATGTAAAAGCCAGAATAAAACTGGCAATAGTAAATCCATCTGAAATAATAATAAATAATAATA
Organism: Armadillidium nasatum; assembly: GCA_009176605.1. Taxonomy (NCBI): domain Eukaryota; kingdom Metazoa; phylum Arthropoda; class Malacostraca; order Isopoda; family Armadillidiidae; genus Armadillidium; species Armadillidium nasatum. Next base: position 166,677 of record SEYY01025167.1, read on the forward strand.
ATAATAATAATAATAATAATAATAATAATAATAATAATAATAATAATAATAATAATAATAATAATAATAATAATGATAATGATAATGATAATAAATAATAATAATGAAAATAATAATAAAAATAATAATAATAATAATAATAATAATAATAATAATAATAATAATAATAAAATTAAAAATCACAACTGTCAATAATAAAGATAATAATAATAATAATAATAATATATGAATATAATTATATTATAATAATAATAATAATAATAATAATAATAATAATAATAATAATAATAATAATAATAATAATAATATAATAATTTAGATTTCCTTTAATTTTATTATTATTATTATTATTATTATTATTATTATTATTATTATTATATATTATATTATTATTATTATTATTATTAAAAAAAAAAAAAAAAAAAAAAAAAAAAAAAAAAAAAAAATATTAAAATAATTTAAATTAAAATTGTCCTATCTTAATAAACTTTACGAATGAATGAATTAGTAATAAATTATAAATTATCAACACAATTAAAGTATCATTAAACATACAAAAGAAACTCTTATATATCATAATAAGCAACAAAAACATAGGAAATAATTTTACATTTAAACGAAACTGAATTAACCCGCACAAGTATAATAGATAAAAAAAGCTAACATTTAAAGTATACCTACACTAAGGTGACCAACCGTTTCGGTTTTTTTAGAGGGTAAATCGGGACAGATAATAGTATTTTATCCAACTTTTGTTTAAATTAGACAGCAAAAATGTATTTTTTTTTTTTTTCTAGAATGTCTTTAACTAATAAACCATATGACTTGTTTTTGCAAACAACAATCGTATTTCTTCTTTATATTAAAAAAAAACCTTCTTTATACATCTCTTAAAACCCTTACGAGCAGGGTAGTTGGAGGGAGGAGGGGGCAAGGCAATGTTCAGAAAGGTCCCGATTTTTTATCAGAAAAATATGGTCACGTTAACCTAAACACATTAGCAAATAAACTAGTAAAGATATGTACATCTTTGTTTAATTAGCGAAATCATTCCACTGTATGTACTGCAAAAAATATCTTTTATACATATTCACTCACACATAACCTACTGCCTCACCGTATATGGAACAACACCCAAAACAAACCTACATCAAATCATAACAATGCAAATTCGAATCATAAGGCTCCTCAGTGGCAGCAGAGATTTTAATTGACATACACTACCCTTATTAAAAAAAAACTTAACATATTGCAATTTGATCATCTTTTTAATCCCTCTCTCCTAAAGGAAATACACAAAGTAATAAACAATAATACATGTGAATTCCTAAAAACCATCTAAATATTCAAACGAACGAGGAATAATCCTACGAAACACCACCAACATAAAAACGCCTTTCTACAGACTTACTAAAGCACGACAAGCAGTAAGTTACACCTCCGTCATATTATTCTATCGGATGATATAAAAAATTTAAGATCAATAAAATCATATGGGCGAAAAAAAATTTTTTTTATATATATAAATACGTACTAAATTGAACTATTATTATTATTATTATTATTATTATTATTATTATTATTATTATTATTATTATTATTATTATTATTATTATTATAATCAGATATTCTACAGTTTTCACTAATATTATTTTTCCCTTTTTTTGCAATTATTATTATTATTATTATTATTATTATTATTATTATTATTATTATTATTATTATTATTATTATTATTATTATTATTATCATTATTATTATTATTATTATTATTATTATTATTATTATTATTATTATTATTATTATTATTATTATTATTATTATTATATTTTTTTTTATTATTATTATTTATTATTATTTTATTATTATTATTTAATCATTCTTATTATTGAAAATTATTATTATTAAAATCAATAATCTCAATGGTGTGATGTGGTAGTAATTACTATCGCGGCTTTTATTCTTATTTTAGTATTTTCATTTCATATATAATTATTATTTTCATAACTATAAATATACATAATCTGAATAATAATAATGATAATGGTAATTATTATTGTATTATTATTATTATTATTATTGGTAGTTAAACTCTTATTAAAATACTTTGTGGCAGGTATATATATATATATATATATATATATATATATATATATATATATATATATATATATATATATATATATATATATATATATATATATATATATATATATATATATATATATATATATATATATATATATATATATATATATATATATATATATATATATATATATATATATATATATATATATATATATATATATATATATATATATATATATATATATATATATATTCTCTTTACATAAAAACAAACGCATTTAATGATATCTTTTTTTAATTTCTTAGCATAAGATATATAAGAGTCATCCTATTATCATAAAGTTATAAATATTTACAATTATAAACAGAGACTAGTAAGACTATAATATAAATATTAATGCGTTGTTTAATCTCGAAATTTAATAAAACTGAAAAAATATCGTTAAAAGGCAGAATTGCACATGTTCTGTACTCTTTTTAGTAAACCTGAGAGCGCTTGCGTGCCTTCGATTAGCAGAATGCTTTCCATGCATTGTTGTCAGCGAATTGCAGATTTTAATTCTAAAGAATTTAAGCTAAAACTATTGTGAAGAGCAAAAACCTAAAAATAGAAACAGAGCTTGTAACCTTACATTTTATAAAATATAGATTGATACGTGCAAGTCTTAAGGACCAAAATAATATTACCCACTTCTGCAGCACTAGTGAGGCAGAACCTCAAGAAAGATGAAACTGCGCTCCACACCTATTTTTAAAAATTTCTTATTTGACATTGAAAAGTATAAAAATAAAATAAAAAAAGAATATAAACTATTTAACTATTTTAAATAAAAATAATTAGAAAAATATGTTAAATTCTTAAAATCCTATATGCATTACACAAGACTCTATGATATCATAGTACTAAATATTGCGATTTCCTTTGAAGATTCTGTAGTTTTCCAATGCCTGTCAATACGAGCTGTGTAGTTACACATATTTCTACCTAAAGTTCTTGGTTCGTAGCTTGGTTAAATAGTTTTAATTTTAGCTGTTAAATTTCTAGAAAGATTAAAATAATAATAATTCGAAAAATCATCTAATTTCTGATAATATTTCCACATTCCTTGAAACAATTATATAATATTAAGAATATTGGTCAACTTACACAACCCAAGAACGAGATAATACAAAAGATTCCACTTGCCCAGTCCGAGAATAGTTAAAATGTCGTCAAAATCGTTTAAAGCCATATTATATTAATTTTATATTACGCTATATTATTATTTTTAATTAGTATATCATTCCAGGCAACCTAGCAAAATTAATAAATAAATAAATACACGGGTATAAGCTGAAGTTTGTGCATGTGTATGTATGCGAATGAGTAGAGAGATAATATATGTGTAAGCTTATCATTAAAACAAAATTTAAACTAATTGTAAGAACGAACAAGCGATCACTGAAACATTGTTATTCCTTATCAGTATTAAGTACTTTAGATTTAGCCTTTAGTCTGCGTTTTTAATTAATAAAGGATGTAGGTCATTTAGAAATCAAATAAGAATATTTCCTCATTGTTCATATATGAATAGTGTTGTGTGCTTTTTACTATTTCTTTGCTTGAGGAGATGTGTTATAGTTCTGAATTTAAAAAAAAAGGAAAAAAAAATGGAAGTGGGAAATGGTTTATGAATGGTTTAGATACGAATTCATATTCATTCATTAGAAAGATTTTTAGTAATAATGACATAAATGTTTTTAATTCCCGTATTCTCGTTACATACATTTGTTTACGGGAATATACTCAGGAAATTACAGTAAATAAAGTAATAGTTATATCTTTCTATCTTTTATTATTATTATTATTATTATTATTATTATTATTATTATTATTATTATTATTATTATTATTATTGTTATTATTTCTTTTCTATCTTTTTTTTTTCTACTAATAACAAAACTGGTCTCACCTAACCCTACCTAACCTAACACTAACCTAACCTAACCCTAATCTAACAACCTAACCTAACCTAACCTAACACTAATCTAACTTAACCTAACCTAACTTAACCTAACATAACACTAACCTAACCTAACAACCTTAAAACTTCTGAATTTTTCAAATTCTAATCTTTTATCCCCATTAACACATTAGTCTTGAATCAAAAGCGAAATATATAAATCTAAATTATCTTAAATAATATATATATATATATATATATATATATATATATATATATATATATATATATATATATATATATATATATATATATATATATATATATATATATATATATATATATATATATATATATATATATATATATATAGTAAAGCAGATCAGTTTCAACTTTAGGATTAAGGTCTAGAATTTTAAAAAAAAATATAATATATAATAATATAATAATAATAATAATAATAATAATAATAATAATAATAATAATAATAATAATAATAATAATAATAATAATAATAATAATAATATATAATAATATAATAATAATAATAATAATAATAATAATAATAATAATAATAATAATAATAATAATAATAATAATAATAATAAATAATAATAATAATAATAATAATTAATAATAATAATAATAATAATAATAATAATAATAATAAAATAATAATAATAATAATAATATAATAATAATAATAATAATAATAATAATAATAATAATAATAATAATAATAATAATAATAATAATAATAATAATAATAATAATAATAAATAATAATAATAATAATAATAATAATAATAATAATAATAATAATAATAATAATAATAATAATAATAATAATAATAATAATAATAATAATAATAATAATAATAATAATAATAATAATAATAATCATCCTCAATCACATTGAAGATTTACAACTCTTTGACTTTCTTCAAATTTTTTTATTTTTTTTTCATTCCATTTTAAATCAAATTTTGATATTATAAGCTATGAATAAAATAATATTATAATATAATATATATATATATATATATATATATATATATATATATATATATATATATATATATATATATATATATATATATATATATATATATATATATATATATATATATATATATATATATATATATATATATATATATATATATATATATATATATATATATATATATATATATATATATATATATATATATATATATATATATATATATATATATATATATATATATATATATATATATATATATATATATATATATATAGTTAAATTTTTTGTCATTGTACCTTCCCATCTCGTGTTGATATTGCACTATTTCACACATGCGAGCAAACGAAGAAGGAATGAGTGGCCCCATAAAGACTCTCAGCCGCCCACAAAGAGTAAATCACTGCCATCAGCTGGGAAGGTTTTAGGATCCTTCATGCACTGTGATGTATGTGATTTTTTTTAACTGCTCTGAAGGTAGAACTTCTACAGGAAAGATTAATCCATCTTTCTCCTATTCTCATCTAATTCTATCATCCTTTTTGTCGGTCTTAACTATTCCTTTTTCCCTCAGTTCCCCTTTGTCTTTACTCTGATGACATGAAAACCTCTTATAAAACCTAATATAAACTGTTAAGTAAGAATTTTGAGATCATGATTGCTTCCCTTCTTGTAATTTAAGAGTGCGTGATTTTAAGTTGCTGAATCTTGTTTAATTTTACGCTTTTTAACTTCGTTTTTGAGTTTATTCTATTCTTTTGGACTCGACGAATTTTGGGTAAAACAAATCTGGACATTTTAGACATATTTCGATAGAGTTTTTTTTTCACAAATCTTTGTTTCTTTTTTTTTTTTTTAAATCTTACGATCGGTATCTCTTTCATTTTCTCTTTCTTGTCTTTCATTTAACTCCTTTCCGGTCGCTTCGCTCAATATGTGTGCACGGCCACCATTAATCTTACAAATTTATTAATTATAGAGTTTCCCAATGTTCAGTTCTGTCCTCTGAGCATCTATTTCCTCTTTCTATTTTCTATTAGTGCAGTTCTAATTGTTTGCTTCATCTTGTATCTTCCCTTACGCTGTTAAATCTAGTTTCAAAACCAAACTATACTACAGGTAAATAACCTATGTCAAAAATACGGTTTTGAGAAAAATGGTTTCTGATATTTATTACATTTCGAATTGCAGTAGGATCATCATAGTGTTTTCAATACCTCAAAAACTCAATTTCTTTATCTGTATGCTGGACATATAAATATTCCACAACCAGAACGTCTAGAAAACAGCTCAAAACTTCCACTGCTTCTGATTTTCTTTACTTCTATTTTTGTGATTTCTTAGGGAAGTATATTAGTGTTCCCCTCATTAGATAAGTTGAAGGTTTGGTGTTCTCTGGAATCTTCATAACTTTCCAAAATGCCCAGTTGCTTGCTTCACAGTGGGCTGTCGCCATCCTTTGAATGGCGTACTCCCCAAATATCTTGAGTTCTATTCATGAAGCCTTTTTAATAAAGCTGTGGCCTTTAGTTTTATTATCACGTCCTGTCCATTGACACTTCGAGAGAGAGAGATACAAGAGGGGAGAGTGGCTTCAGAGAAAGTGGGAGTAGAGACAGAAGGGAGATAGACTGAAGAAAGACCTTGAAAGAAGTGGATGGATTGTTTGAGAAGACATTTGCTGGTAACAAAGCAGAAGGAAAGCTGTTCTGACCTCTAATCCAACTGTGTATAAATTATGTCCATATTTTGATATATATATATATATATATATATATATATATATATATATATATATATATATATATATATATATATATATATATATATATATATATATATATATATATATATATATATATATATATATATATATACTCGTAATTTAATTATTCCTCTTATTATTATTATTATTATTATTATTATTATTATTATTATTATTATTATTATTATTATTATTATTATTATTATTATTATTATTATTATTATTATTATTATTATTCATGTGATCCATACCAGTATTTCCTCTCATGAACATTAGGAAGATAAAATTTTTATCAGACACAAATGAGCTCTTGCCTTTCAAGATTATCACTGCTGCCCATACTGAATAAACGTTCCACGCAGCTGGAGGGATTGGCTGTGTTGTACTTTATAAAGAAAGTCCACCAATATCTCTTCACCCAAGAAGACTTCATCGTTTAGAAAATTCTTGGAGATGGTCTCTAGCCAGATCTTTACCAAAGCTTCGGCCTTTGTCTTGAGTGACTTTTGATTTCTGTTTAAAATTTAGCGGTGGACATTAAAAAGTTTAAAGGTACTTTTTTAAAAGTTGTCATTGGTTGCTGATAGGATTACGTTCTGTACTGTATAATAGTTTTTGAATTATCCAGACATCATTTAGAACTAAAGTTTTCTCTGCCCAATATTCATGACCGAAAAGCCTTTAATAATTTTAAAAAAAAAAAAAAATCGATTAACGAACTTGCGTTAACGACAAGAAAATGTAAAAGCGTTAATAAGTCCGTTAATGTTTTTTATGTTTTATTTTATTTAATTTTTATTATTATTATTATTTTTTTTTTTTTGCTAACGGCAACGTTAATGGTTAATCAAAAATTTAACGACGTTAATTAACGATTAACAGATTAACGAGTTAATACCCAGCTATATATATATATATATATATATATATATATATATATATATATATATATATTATATATATATATATATATATATATATATATATATATATATATATATATATATATATATATATATATATTATTTCAACATATAGGATATGATTCATTAGCAACTGTTACGTCACTCGTCTGAGGCTTCCTTTATAATTCATTTCACTTATAAAAAATTATTATTATTATTATTATTATTATATTATTATTATTATTATTATTATTATTATTATAAATCATTCGAAGTAACCTTGTTATATTATTTGAAAAGAAATTGCTTATTTTCAGTCAATGTGTAAAATTGTCCCACACCCCTTCCTTTGAGGATAACTCTTGTAACTCGCCTTTCCATTCAGTCTTACTCTTTCTTTACTTAGTTCTCTGTCTCTACTGTTTACAACGATGATTATATTATTGCATGTACTCCATATACATTTTCGGGTCATATCAACTTTTTTATATCGGATGGTTTTCATGTCCTTTTGACTATATATATATATATATATATATATATATATATATATATATATATATATATATATATATATATATATATATATATATATATATATATATATATATATATATAGAGAGAGAGAGAGAGAGAGAGAGAGAGAGAGAGAGAGAGAAGAGAGAGAGAGAGAGAGAGAATATTTAGCAATAAATATAATAATTGTTCTCCAAAACTTCGACTCATTGTCCAAACTGACAAAGTAAACAATAAAAATATTAATAAAAATAATAATAATAATAAAAATTTTGTAACTATGCAATTAATTAACCATGGCTTTGCTTTCATAGTACTAGACTCATTCAGTTAATTACTTTTATTGGATTGGTGGTATTCGTGATTTCTATCTTTAGCTATTTGTTTGATATATATATATATATATATATATATATATATATATATATATATATATATATATATATATATATATATATATATATATATATATATATATATATATATATATATATATATATATATATATATATATATATATATATATATATATATATATATATATATATATATATATATATATATATATATATATATATATATATATATATATATATATATATATATATATATATATATATATATATATATGCGTTAAGTGTGTTTGAGTGAGTTTTCTTTCTTTGTGTGTTCCTACTCCATGAAAAGGACGCGGCCCGTGAGAGGTGGCGTTCTGTATATATATATATATATATATATATATATATATATATATATATATATATATATATATATATATATATATATATATATATATATATATATATATATATATATATATATATATATATATATATATATATATATATATATATATTAGGGATGGAGCGATACCAAAATTTTTACCGATACCGATACCGATACCTAAAAATTACCAGACACCGATACCGATACCGATACCGGTATCGGTATCGGAAAATATGCCGATACTACTACCGATACCGATACCGATACTTTACTCATCCAAAAATTTTGCCGATATCGATACCGATACTGAAAAGGTCGATACCGATACCGATACCGGTATCGGAAAATATGCCGATACTTGCCGATACCGATACCGATACTTCACTCCATCCCTACTATATATATATATATATATATATATATATATATATATATATATATATATATATATATATATATATATATATATATATATATATATATATATATATATATATATATATATATATATATATATATATATATAGTAATTATCGAAAAATAAAACTTTGTTTTATTTTAAAAAATATTTTTCATAATTCACAAATTCTTTTAAATTAGGCGTCATTGTAACCTATCCCCTTCGCTTTCTTCTTTTAAAGCCTTATCTATAGCTCAAACATACCTATCTCCTCCTTCAGATTCAGGAAATTCTTCAGAGCTGCATCTCTCTTCGGATCAATGTTTTCACTTGCGTCAATGTCTTCAGAAACAACGACCTCATCTTTTCTCAATATAAACAACTTCAAATGCATCTTCTCTTTTCTTTTAATCTTTGGTCTTCGTTGTAGTGCTTACCTATATCTGTGATATTGTAAATTACATTACACCCAGTAAACCAAGTAAACAAAATTCACCTTTTGGTAAATTTATATATATATATATATATATATATATATATATATATATATATATATATATATATATATATATATATATATATATATATATATATATATATATATATATATACATATAATTGAGGATAGAGACAGTAGGAGGTAAAGAATAAGGTTTGCTGTCAGCACACTCAAGCACCTGAGTTTCGGTTAGAAACAAGAGATGAGATTTAGAAGAAGAGAGAAGGTGTTCGACAAAGGGGAAATTAGGAAAAAGACCACGAATGTTGCAGAAATTAATGAAAAAAAGAAGACCGTGCATCGGGGCAAGCCGGACGCCGGGTCATGGCGGCACCATCCCCATCATCGGAGGCCGCCAACTCCCAAGTGATGATGGGGTGAGGGGTGGATGAGGGGCATTCTTTGGATGCCGCCCCTCACAGCATCTCCGAGGCAGCTGTAGGTTTCGCCATTTTGATTTTGTTTTGTTTTATAAAGGTAATGTAGGAGAAAGCTCTTGTAAAATGTGGGAACATGTGAAGAATTGGGGTGGAGAGGTAGTTGGAGTATAGACACTCCAGTGTGAGGCGGAGGTACACTAGAGACCCCCTGAGAAGGTGAAACGCGAAAAGGAACGAACCAAAGGGCAACGGAGTAAAACGGATTGGTCTAGCTCATCCTATCACTCCGTGGGTTATGCCCAATGGGGTGTACTTGCATCGCTTCGGACGGAGCTACGTCCTCCGCATATATATATATATATATATATATATATATATATATATATATATATATATATATATATATATATATATATATATATATATATATATATATATATATATTATATATATATAGCGAGGCTTTGTCCTACACGTGTGTGCGTGGCGTTTACGCGTGCTTGTATGCCACCTTTTATATTTTCCATTCAAATTATTGTAAGTTTTTGAAAAACAATAATAACGATTTAATTAAGACTGGATTTGAAAATATT
>SEYY01025167.1:180000-182500 GCA_009176605.1 Armadillidium nasatum
ATGAATTATATATTTTCAGTTTAAATGCCGAAAGTATATTGTATCGAAAGATGTGTTGCTTCACCAAATATTTTATTAATAATTTTATTAAATTTCTAATAATAATAATAATAATAATAATAATAATTACAAGCTCATATGCGTATCCCTACGGGATACGCATATGTGCTTGTTATTATTATTATTATTATTATTATTATTATTATTATTATTATTATTATTATTATTATTATATTATTATTATTATTATTATTATTATTATTATTATTATTATTATTCTATATTTACATGCATTCTCAATATTATTATTATTATTATTATTATTATTATTATTATTATTATTATTTATTCTAGTAGTAGTAGTAGTAGTAGTAGTATTTAGTAACTTATTATTATTATTCGATATGTCGTTCCGATATATCGGCCAAATAATCGATCGAAATTTCATTCGATATTTCATTCGATATTCCTGACTAAAATCCGTTCTAATTTGACTGTCTATATTATCCTTATTTAGTAGTAGTAGTAGTAGTAGTACTAGTAGTCTAATTTTTGCCTTTCTAGTTTTTTCCGTTCTAATTCCCGCGAAATTTCAATCTTTTTTTGGCTCGAAACTATCTAGAAATCCAGACTAATTTGGCGCGAAAACTCATTTGCCGGTCTAATTCCATTCTAATTACCCCTCTTTGGGGGATTTCAACCCCTTTGGGGTAATGCCTTTCTAATTCCGTTCTAATTTTCCCCCCTTATGGGGGAAATCGATATTTTCCGATTATTATACATATTTGAATTCCATTATCGATGGAGATTCCGTTCTAGCTCCACTAGCTCTCTAGTAGGGTATTAGAATTAGAAGGGTTTGCCCGCCGATAGTGCAGTTTATACTACTATATATATATATATATATATATATATATATATATATATATATATATATATATATATATATATATATATATATATATATATATATATATATATATATATATATATATATATATATATATATATCAGTGGAACTCTTAATTAGGTACGCAGTTAAGATTGTCATGTGTTCAACGTTATAGTAATAAGTGGTTAGCTGCAGCATTTTATATATATATATATATATATATATATATATATATATATATATATATATATATATATATATATATATATATATATATATATATATATATATATATATATATATGGGTTGTCCCACTGGCTCTTAGATATTAAAGTAGCTTTAATTAGTTGATAAAATTCGCCACGAACAAAGATTGGTGCGTGAGAATGATGCTGACGTCACAAGTGATGAAAGTGATCGCCATTATGTTTAAGGCATGACTGAACACGCTTCTTCATGTTACGGAGTGTTTCAGTTAACATATTCGAAGCCACAGTGTCAATTGTCTGTCGAATGTTGACTTTGTTACATGAGAATACATGACTTGTTGAGATACACTTTTCCTTTCAACATAGTCAAAGGAAGAAATCCAGCGGGGTAAGATCAGGTGATCTTGGTGGTCAAAACCCCTTGGAAATGACCCGATCAAAGGACTCAAGTTCGTACATGCTGACGTTTGACGTGTGAAAAGTGGCCCCATCCTGCTGAAAATGGCCATGGCTATTTTCAGCACAGTGGGGCCAGTACGGAGTTCCTCGCCATCCAGATGATTTACAAACTTACTGAAGATGTTCATATGACCAGTACTTTGATATCTATAAGCGCATATCTGAGGCCGAGAGCGAGTGGGACACCCTGTATATATATATATATATATATATATATATATATATATATATATATATATATATATATATATATATATATATATATATATATATATATATATATATATATATATATATATATATATATATATATATATATATATATATATATATATATATATATATATATATATATATAAATATATAAATAACTTGCATGTGAAAATTTAGGCAAGTGTTCTTTTTCTTAATTAAGAATAAAAATAAATATTTTTCGAATTTTTATATATATATGGGTAAAATAATGAAGTCAAGTTTTGAAGTCAAGTTTTGGAAGTCAAGTTTTGTTATTTTGAAGTCAAGTGAGTCGAGTTTTGAAGTCAAGTTTCGTATTGCTTTGTGTTAATAATCATTTACTTCCTTATACTGCTTGCTGACTGGGATGTTTTAAGACGTGTAAACAAATCTTGGTCTTAAAAATAGATTTAGTGACTATTTTTAATTTTTTTTTTAAATCCATATTTCTTCCAATTCTGAATTTAAATATTATTTTCTGCTACAATTGTGTCCAAAATTTTGTATCAAAATTATTGTTAGACTATATGCCGACATGTATCTACATATTTTTAGACATATATATCAGTATGAACTGCGTGCATTTCATTCAGTAAGGAGCTGCCCTTGATATATATATATATATATATATATATATATATATATATATATATATATATATATATATATATATATATATATATATATATATATATATATATATATA
>SEYY01025167.1:187500-200000 GCA_009176605.1 Armadillidium nasatum
TAATATTTATAGGCTTGCAAAAACTAAAATAAAAATTAAAATGAATTCTTCTTTCAAGTGACCCATGTCTTTACCCGTGATTTCATATAAAATCTATGAACATAAGGAAGGCAAGTGGCCCAGATGGCATTCCTCCTCGTGTTTTGAGGAAGTGTGCTTCCAAGCTGGAGACTGTCCTCCTTCAATTCTACTCTCTATGCTTTAATACTAATACTTTTCATCTGTTCTGGAAGCGTGCATATGTTCAACCAATCCCCCCAAAAAAGGTAGAAGCTCTGAACCTTCTAGCTATCGTCCTATAACTCTTACTTGTATTCTGTCTATAGTCTTTGAAACTCTCCTTAGCTCTTATTTCCTTGATCATTTGGAATCTCACTCCCTTCTTTCAGATCACCAGTATTGCTTTCGGCGCTCGAGGTCTGTACTTTCCTATCTTCCTGATCTATTATCTTCTGCCCTTAGGGACTACGGGGAGTCTTGTGTGGTGGCGCTTGGCATATCCAAAGCTTTTGACCGGGTATGGTATGTGTCGATGTTCTCCAAGCTCCCTTCCTTTGGGTTTCCTCCTTCTCTTTGCTTACTCATGACTAGCTTCCTCTCAAATCCCGCAATATCAGCACTTGTTGATGAAGCGACTTCTTCTTTCCCTATTAATTGTGGTGTTCCTCAGGGTTCTGTTCTATCTCCTACTTTATTCTTACTTTTCATCAACAACCTCCTCAACTGTAACTCTGTTCATTCTTATGTCGACGACTTAACTCTCTATTCTTCTACTCATTTCAAATCTGCTTCCTCTTTTGCTTCCAGAGTTGCTTCTAGTCTTCAACTTTCCGATTTCATTCTTGCCGATCTAGGTGGAATTTTTCGTTGGGGCCACCACAACCTTGCGAAATTCAGCTCTTTGAAAATTAAACTTCTTTACATCTCTCTCTCTCTCTCTCAAAAACACATCCTAACTTTCCTATCTCCTTCGATGGCTCTCCCGTCTCACCAGTGAACAACATAAATATTCTTGGTTGGAACATAAACAATAAATTATTTTGAAACATCATATCACAACGGTTGCTAAGTTGACCTCTAAAGTTGAGAGTTCTGTTCAGATTACGAGAATTTTTTTTTCTTCTGAACAGTTACTCCATTTATACAAGGATCTTACCCGTCCTTGTATGGAGTACTGTTCTCACATTTGGGGTGGTTCCGGTTCCACCTTTCTTTTGGATAAGGTTGAGTTTAAGGTTAAAAGACTAATAAACTGTCCACTAATTTCAAACTCCCTTAACTCTCTTTCTCTGTGAGGTGAAGTTGGGCACTCTATCTTTTCTATAGGGACTACAACGGCAGGTGCTCGAGGGAGTTAATCTCTCGCATTCTACCACCATTGCGTCGCCCTCGCAGCAAAAGGGGTGCCTTTCTTGCACATGAATTTTATGTAAGCATAGCAAACTCTAGGCTTGCACGTTATGGTACCTCCTTCTTTCCAACCACCTCTGTTCTTTGGAGCTCCCTACCTTCGTCTGTTTTTCCTGCTGTTTTTAACCTACCTCTTTTTAAATCCTCTGTCTGCGCCCACCTAAGGGATCTAAGTTAGCTTCGGGATTGGGTGTTTTTTTTTTATCTTTTAATTATGTTCCCTCCTTGAAAAGGGATCTGCCCGTGAGTGGCGGTAACATGTAAAAAAAAGAAATGAAAATTAAATAATAATAATAATAAAAAGAAAACTCGACAGAAAATTTTGTAGCTTCTCCTACATGAAAATAACTCAATTGATTTTATATTGTTTGTCACTACGGGAAAATGGGCATAATTTCATTGACCGTCAACTGATTGATGCTCGTGTGCTGCTGAACTTACTTTATCCTCTGTTTTCTTAACCAACCTTTCATCGATTTCTCTCTCTTCAACACGTGTTTATAGCATAAATTTATTTTTTTAAATAAGAGGAAAAAAATAATTATGATATTTTAAAGTGATAATAAATATATTTCAGAATATTCTTTCTACAGATATGGTAGAAGAACGTTAATGCTTATTGCATCTGTGATCGCCATATTTTCTGTTCTAATTTCTACTCTAGCAACGAATTTAATCGTCATTTTAGTCCTTAGATTCTTCACAGGGCTGACAACTTTTCCTGCTATACAGACAGGGTTTACGATATGTAAGTTTTATTTTGCAACCTTATTTAAATATTTTTTAAAAATAATTTTTACTTTACTTTAGTTTTACTTTTATTTTCTCTTTTTTTAAATTTGGCAACCTGAATTTATACTGAATATAAATGATAGTGTTTAAAAAAAGATAATTTTTATTTATTTATTTATTTTGTTTTTTTGAATACTTAATTAATTAAGCCGTTTTCTATTCGTTCAAATTTTACTTAATTAAATACTAAGTTTTCTAAATGTTTGGGAGAAAAACAGCCTTCTATTCGTCACTTTAGGAACGAAAACTCCCCGATTTCTCCTCGAAATTGACTTCACGATCGTAAATTTCTTAAAAATCCTAAAGATACTTTTCGACATGACTAAATTCTCACCTAAATTTTTAGATATAAACAAACTGAATGTAAACAAACCCATTTTCACAACTTCCGTTTGTTTCTCGATGTTTAAGTGTCATTTTATATTAATTTTTTAAATTTATTTTAATGAGTTAAAATATATTGCAATTTTCAAGATTATTTATAAATTTTAGCTTTATACGAGAAAAAAGGAATACTAGTAGGCTACATAAGCAATCAGTATAATTAAGCCTATTAGAAAATATACTTTTTCAAAACCGTTATTTCTTCTAAATTTATTTGTCATCAATAGGCTTTATTATTATTTTGTTTTGGTTACTTATAATTATCTTACAACAGAGTATTCATAATCTTGTTTCACTTGATTATTCTGAAAACCCAGCCGCCATGTTGAATTGGAATCAGCTGACTCGGAAAACATAAGATATTTTAGACAATTTTGGAAAACCGTTCTATTGTGCAAATCATAAGATGCATTGAAAAAGGTCTAAAATGCCCCTTACGAAAATGGCGCACCACAAAATTTTTATTAAGTTTGTGAACGAATAGAAAACGGCCTAACTTTGTTACGATTCAGTGACAATGATAATTGGGTAATGTAAGCATTATTAGTGTGGTATATTTTCATTAACTTAATTAATTACACGTAGTACCAAAGAAGTTGGTAACGTTCGCAGTTAAAAAAAAAATGTAACAGGTTGCGTTCTTTTGGTTGGTCATTTGATGCTATTCTCTCTTGAATTAGATTGCAAGAACGAAAGGTCCATTTGGCTTAACTACTGACTAATTATATACAATTGAGCCATCAAATATAAGAAATAATTATGCGGTAAAGGTGGAGATTGTTTCTGAGTTTCGATTGTTAAAAAATATCGAAAATCGAAAATATCGGAGAAGCCTATCGTAAACAAGAGAGTTGCCAGAGGTACTATTACTAGACATAGACACTATTATTATTTACTTTTCTAACAGAACCTAATTCGACTTATCATAACCTGAACTACCGAAATTGCCGTAAAAAGAGGCCTAACCTACACAAGAATTTGCCGTAAAAGAGACCTAACGTACACAAGAACGTTTGCACGACATAGTAGCCTAGGGCTAATTATAGGCAGGAAAATATCGATTAAAATAAAATATCGACATAAAAAAATATCGATATAAAAAATATCGAAACTCAGAAACAATCTCCACCTAAGCCTAATTATGCTTTAGCTCCTTGCTCTGCGAGATTCTCGCTAAAAATGAAAACTGCAATATTGCCATATTCCCCCCCCCCTCTCCCTTCGTAGTCCAACAATAACGTCACTAAATTTAGACAATTAGGTACGCGGTCAAGTTTTATTTTAACATCTTACACAGGCCCAAAAAATATTATTTACATATTTTCCTTCAAATTTAATGAAAAATATTACAAACAAAAAGTAACCAATATTCAGGCTGAAAAGGGCTTTATATTATTATTATTATTATTATTATTATTATTATTATTATTATTATTATTATTATTAGGTTTGGAGGCTTGTGAACCCAGATTACGTACAGGTTTAGGAATGTTCCTAGGTCTTCCATGGGCTTTTGGAACGATATGGTGGGGTGCTCTGGGATACATGATAAAAGATTGGAGGTGGCTCTTAAGAGTAAGCACAATTCCTGGCTACCTATGTCTGGCTCTTTTGGTGTAAGTTCATTGTATTATTTTTATTATTATTATTATTATTATTATTATTATTATTATTATTATTATTATTATTATTATTTTTATTATTATTATTATTTTTATTATTATTATTATTATTATTATTATTGTTTATTATTATTTTTATTATTATTATTATTATTATTATTATTATTATTATTATTATTATTATTATTATTATGATGTAAGTGAAGGTAGACAATTTTGCTAAATAATTTTACAATATTTTCACAGAATTATTTTCGTTTATGGAAAATTAATTCTATAGATTACAACATTTCTTAGCCATTCCTTTGAAACAATCTTCTCGAGCATTCTAAATTCAATTGATAAAGATAAAATTTTAATACTCTTACGATTATTTATTTAAAAAAATAGGGGTAAGCCCTAAAAAAGGATTATTAAATATTATATATATATATATAAAAAATGTATATTTTTTTTTACTTTACGAAATATGACAGAAAACCATTTAAATTTAAATAATATCATTGTGGTTAGTAATTAATTAAATTCTAATTTTTAGTACATGGATCAATTGCAATGGTGTCAATATTCCTGGGCATTGATTAATGAAACTTTCCAGTGATAAACTATGTCTTAATATTTCTAGCTTGTAAAAGAGAATAACAATCGATAGGGGAATTTATTAGATTCTTTGCGATGTTTCCTCTTTTATATTATATTGTTATTAAATTTGCTTAACAATTATAATAACAGTATTACATTTAAGAATGCACCGTCATTCAAAAAACTAGTTTGTAACTTTCTTTATTGTTTTCATTAAATTTTCACTCTCTCTGAAATTACTTACAATATTGACGAAACAACTTTTCAGAATTATCAGTGAGTCTCCTCGCTGGTTGATTGTGAGTGGTTCTCACGCCCAGGCTTTAAAAGCCATTAGAAGAGCAGGAAAATGGAACAAAGTCACTTTACCTTCAAATGCAGAATTAATGACACGGATGCATGCTATTCAAAAGGTAATTTTTTTTTTTTTTAACTTTCCTGCTTAGGATGATAGGAAATAACTAAACTGAGTAAGTCAAATAGATATTTATTCTCTTCCGAGGCTAGAAAATATATTTAATAATTATCTGATTTTAACTTTGGAACCTAAAATCCTTTTTAGAAATAAGAAAAAAAAAGGAAAATGAAAAACCTGTTAAAATTGCAACTTTAAAATTAAAGGTAAAGTAAATTGTAAATGTAAATTTAAAGTTAATTGTGAAAAGATAATTGGAAGGAACGTATTTTTTAAAATTTTTTAAAGTTTTTTATCATTATTAAAAGTTCACATCTCTATTAGAGGAGTGGAACTTTTCTAGGTAGTATATACCTAGGATTTCCGAGAGGAGTCGAGCCGGTGCCCTCAACCACTTGAGTCAATCACCCTACCGTTTGAGCCACGGTAGGGTTAATATTATTATTGTTATTATTATTATTATTATTATTATTATTATTATTATTATTATTATTATTATTAATAAATGTTAAAAAGATATAGTAATTTATTTATTTATATATTTATTTATTTATTTATTTATTTATTTATTTATTTATTTACTAAAACAAAAAACTAATTTAATATATTTTTGTTTGTGTTGAGCAGTCATCTCGTAAACAAAGTATCACAGAAGAAAAGATTGGAAACATTAAACTTAACCTCAAGTCGAGAATTTTAAACCATATTAAACAGGTTTTTGTGCTATTCAGGTAAGTCTTCTTTTATATATATATATATATATATATATATATATATATATATATATATATATATATATATATATATATATATATATATATATATATATATATATATATATATATATATATATATATATGGAATCTTTTCAATTTTTAATTAAAAAAATAATACTAAAAATAAATATTAGAAAAGCAAATTTTTAATCAATAAACGCCTAAAGCCCTCCTTCACTTCTCGAAAAACCACTTGCAAGTTCTTGTAGGTTACAACAGAAACTTTAAAAGTTTCCAGAAAGACAACCATCGATTTCTTTTGGTAAATTATAATGCAGGAATTTGGAGCCAGAGTCGTGGAGACAAAGTAGCTAAAAAAAATTTTTTTTATTTTATTTTTTTTTACCGCAAAATATTTTTTTATATTTGTAATTGTGAGTGAAAATAAATTTTAAAATATTAAAGCCGATGCCGGAATTGAGCCTGGCAAATTCATCAGCTCCTCAGAACTATTTTTTTTTCTTCTTAATCCAGGACAAATTATAATTTAATATTTTATTTAACTAAATTAATAAATTATTATTGCTTTTTTACCTTTACAGTACTCCGGAGCTTCGTAAAATAACCATACTAATGTATATAGCATTTGTCGTGTCTTCCTTAGTATTTTATGGACTTTCCTTTAGCGCCATCAATTTTAAATTGGATCCTTTTATGTATATGATAGTGGGTGGCTTAATGGAAATCCCTGCATACTCCCTTGTCGTCCCGATAATTGTCAAAACTGGGATGATACCATTCACGTCTGGTTCTTACTTTATATGTGGAATTACTATATTAATCTTGGCATTCATACCTTCAGGTATTTAAATATCTTACTGGTTTATTGTAGTTTTAAGTTTATAAGAAACACCAATGTAATAGATCAAATTTTTTAATATATATTTAATTAAATCTATTTTCTTGTAACAAATATTTTGAAACATTTTGTAAAATTTTACAAAAAAAAATAAAAAAATAAAAAAATAAATTACATTTCCATTTTCTTGAATTGTTCTAAAGATTAAGGCGTTTTGGTTTAAGATTTAGTGGTTCCCAACCTTTTTTTCCTTGTGGGGCCCCTGTGTCCTAACTTTACGTATGTGGACCCTCACCCCCACCCCCACCTATATACTCATGTTTTATATTCCTAAATTAAATATTATTTGTGGGTTAGTAAAAGCTAATTGTATCCTCCCCTCAAAGTTTCTGTGATCCTTTGAGGGTCATTATGGACCCCCTCATAGCTTCTGTGATCCTTTGAGGGTCCGTGTGGACCCCCTTAAAGCTTCTGTGATCCTTTGAGGGTCAATATGGACCCCCTCAAAGCTTCTGTGATCCTTTGAGGGTCCGTTTGCCACCAGACTATATATAAATAATTTTTTTCAGATATTAAATGGTTGACTATAACTTTAGCCATGATTGGAAAATTCTTCATATCGGCAGCGTTTCAAGCTATTTATTTATTAGGTACAGAAGTATTTCCAACTGAAGTTAGAATGCAAGGTCTTGGAACATCTGCCTTTTTCTCAACAATTGGATCCATAATTGCGCCATATATAACGGAATTGTTGGTAAGTACCAACACAATGGAGTATAATAATCAAAACTTATTTATTTTACCGCACAACTCTTAAGGTTCCATTTTTTTAAACTAAATGTGAAACCTTTAAAAATTCTTGACACTGGTAAAAGTAAGGTTTGATAGAATTGAACAAAATCTTCGAGGAACGAAAACATTTCCAGAATCCTTGGAAAACCCACTAGAAAAAAAAGAATCAAAAAACATAATCTTGGAAGTTGTTAAAAGTGTCTAAACCCTTGGAAACCCATAGATGAAAATCTAGCCTTGGATGTCTCAATACTTTGTATTTGAGAACCTTGAAGTTATAGAGATTAGAGGAATTAGAAAAAGTGTTCGAAACTCTTCCAGGCAATTTTGTTTATGAGATTTTTTAGTTCTTTCTGGCAGTCAGAGGCGAAATTCTAAGTATTCTCCACTAATTAATCACGAGAATTAAGGGAGGTGCATCAGTCTTTGATAAAATCCAGTCTCATATCTTGGTAGAAAATTTCAAATAAACTCAATTTTTCATCTTTAGCCAAGTCTAGATATTTCATTTCAATCGGTGTTTGCTTCTCGTCATTTCTAGAACCATATTTCCAAAGTCCAAATGTAATATAATTGCTGAGACGCTCAGATGGTACAATACACGAGTTCTAACTCTTGTGGGGGTAAATAAAAAATGAGTTTGGTGACTAAGACCCCCATAGGACCCCATAATTCGGAGACTACGTCACCAAAACAGCTTCAGGGAAGAGCATGAAATTTTTGGTACTTCTCAAAACATGATCAAGAAAGAATTTGAAAAAAAATGAGGTGTTGGGACTATGCCCCTTGAAATTATTTATAGTCTCTTAAATGTTTATAGAATTAGAATTTCTTTTTGTTATATTTTCTTCCAGTTCTAAAATATATATAATATTGAGCCATCAAAAAAAAGAAAAAAAAAACTTATAATGCTTCAAATAATAGTACTTCAAAAGTATAATAATATTAGTAATAGTAATACTTCAAATGCATAAATAATAATATCTATACTGACTCACTAAATGAATCACTCACAGACGTAATTTTAATACTTTTTTCTTTTTTCTCTTTTTTTTTTTTTTTTTTTTTTTTTTTTTTTTAAGTTCAGATCTCACGGGCATTGCCCTATTCTAGGAGAGGAACTTTTCTAGATAGTATATACCTAGGATCCGAAGTGGGATCGAACCGGCGCCCTCAAGTACATGAGTCAATCACTCTACCGTTTGAGCCACGGTAGCCACAACCATAAAATATTACTTTCTCATAGGGTTCCATTGATACTTGGATTCCATCTGTAATATTTGGAATTGTGAGTCTCCTGGCAGGGACTGCTACTATATTCCTACCAGAAACTCGAAACAGAACACTTGTTTGAAACCGTTTCCCAGCTGGAAGAAGCGGCTTTGAAGAAGAAAAATAGGTAAAAATAATAGCTACTTTGTTTTATAATTTTGTTTCAAATTATTGAACATGTACACAAAAGATTTGTGATTTAGTTTCTTGAGGAAGCAAACATATTTCCAAAAACTTAATGCTAGGATTTAACTTTTCAGAAATCTATCAAACTACAATTTTCCATTTCTATAATAACAAGAAATAATAAATTTAAATTAAACTAATATTACGAACAATTTGTATTATTAAACTTTCAGGAAAGGCACCGAAAGCACCAAAGATGAAGCAGAAGCTCTTACAGTGAACGAAAAATCAGAATCCAACATTTAGTAGCAAAATAAACGAGGCATTATTCAATCGTTCCACTCAGGGATTTGAAACTTCGGCATCATTTTTAGTATTTTAAACTCTAAAACTCATTCCAAATGTTGCGCAATTGTTGTACCAGAAAAATAATAAAAGTTTTAAAGAATTTTTGTATTATTCATTATTTCAATTTAAATTAGAAATTCATTAACTAATAATAATAATAATAATAATAATAATAATAATAATAATAATAATAATAATAATAATAATAATAATATTTACTTATTGCGAATTATTTTAAGGAGTCAAGGCTTGAAGGTCTATCACGTCACGCCACAGCGTCACTATGTTGATATCCCTTTCTGATTACGTTTTTAAGTTTTGTTGACAGCTACCATAGCATAAATATATAACCGTGAATCTACTTTGTTTCTTATCACTCGTTCAATTTATTTCCTTCGTGTATTTATTTCGCCTTGTGTGTCTAGATTCAGTCTCTAGCTATTCTTCGCTTTGTACGAGGACTCTTAACGGGTTGGATGATGCCCTTTTGCTATAGATGCTTGCTTCAACGAGACCGAAGTTTGGAATCGGAAAGAAGAAGAGAGGCAACTCTAGATGCAAAAGAGAGAACAGATTTGAAATGAGTAGAAGAATGGAGGGTCGAGTCATCGATATATGAATTGATAGGGGTCGATGAGCAGCTTAGAAAATCATAAATGAAAAGTAGGAATAGAGTAGGAGACAAGACAGAACACTGAGGAACGCTACTTTTGGCAGGAAAGGAAGAATAAATCGCCCCATCAACAACAGCCCTCATGAAATAATTAGAAAGAGCGCTAGACATAAGTAAGCAAAGAGGAGGAGGAATCCAAAGGAGGGAACTTAGAAAGCAGTGGTGCATGCCAAACCCGGTTAAATGCCTTAGAAATGTTAAGCGCTACTACACAAGTCTCCCCATGGTCCCTAAGGGCAGAAGATTATAAATCTGTGAGATAGGAAAGTATATCATCAGAAGACCTCGAACGCCGAAAGCCATACTGATGATCAAAAAGAAGGGAATGGGATTCCGCATGATCTAAGAAATGAGAGTTGAGAAGGGTCTCAAAGATCTCAGACAGAATACAAGTGACAGCTATAATTTAAGGATAAGAAAGGTTACCTTTCTTCGAAATAAATTGGACTAATACGCTCTTCCAACACTGAGGGAAAGTACTAGTATTGAGGCATAGAGAGAAATGTTGAACGAGATATGGAGCCAACTCGGAAGCAAACTCCCTTAAACTCGGAGAAAAATGCCATATAATTATGGCTTACCTTCCTAACGTTCATAGATTTCAGAAGCCCATGCACCTGATGAAATGTAATCACAGGTAAAGGCATGGGACATCTGAGAGGAGAAGAAGTAGGAGGAGGATTTCCGGAGTCGTCCAGGGATAAATTAGAGGAGAACAGGAGGCCGAAGATATTAGCCACTTCAGTGGAGTCTTGGCAACAGAACCGTCAGAATGAATAAAAAGAAGAAATATAGATTATATATATATATATATATATATATATATATATATATATATATATATATATATATATATATATATATATATATATATATATATATATATATATATATATATATATATATATATATATATAATATATATATATTATATATATATATATATATATATAATATATATAACACATATATATATAATATATAATAAAATAAATAATAAAAATAAAAATTAAAAGTTAAAAAATTAAGGGAATTAACAAAGTGTTAAGACCGATAAAAACAGAAATAGGAAATTAAAAAATTTAAAACGCACTATATTTCAAGGCATAATCTGTCCTTATAAAAAAAAAAAAAAAAAAAAAAAAAAATATTAATTTATTTTATTTTTTATTTATCCAAAAAATTAATCAAACAAAAAAAAAAAAACAAAAAAAAAAATAAATATAAATAAATATATATATATAATATATATATATATATATTATATATATATATATATTATATATATATATATATATAATATATATATATATATATATATATTATATATATATATATATATATATATATATATATATATATATATATATATATATATATATATATATATATATATATATATATATATATATACGTATATATATATATATGAGTGAACATGGACTTAATGCATTAGTAATTTCTACGTGACTTGTTTGAGAATTCCTTTATAATTCTGTTTACTTTAAAACTTGGAAGAATTTTATTATTATTATTATTATTATTATTATTATATTATTATTATTATTATTATTATTATTATTATTATATATTATATTATTATTATTATTATTATTATTATTTATTATTTATTGATTCTGAAATTCATTCGAAGTAACCTTACTCTCTTTCAAATGTAATTTTTCATTTCAAAGGATATATAATTGTAAATAGTTGTGCTTAGTGTGTGCTCCGATGTTGATGTGATTGTGTGTGTGTGTGTGCTTTTTCTATTTTAATTATTTTAATGTATGTTTGTGTGCCTTTTAGTGTATCAGTGTTTTTAAATAATTATAATTAATTGCGTAAACTAAGGTTAAAGTTCTTCGTACATATAAGATATTCGTAAATACTGTTCTAACGTTTAAAATTTTGCAGTTTTAATTTTGCTAATTTATTTTGGGTGAAAATTTTTATTAAATTTACATAAATTTTTATTCTCATTTTGTTTTTGTTATTTTTTAAATTGTGCACGAGGTTACGTTAACTTTAATCCGTTAGTTTTAGTTAGTTCATTCTTGATGTACGTATGTTTCTATATAGCTTAATTAAGATTTCAGTGAACTGGTAGTTTGTTTTATGTTCCTCTTTTTTAGTATTTTTTTTTCTAGTGAATCCTGAAACTTTAAAAAAAAACTTATGTCTTTTTACTTGTATACTTGTATACATTTTATTCATTTATTTAATCTATTACAGATCACCATGATCATAAATTGATTTAGTAATTTAATTACAAAAAAGTTAAAACTTTAAAAATTAAAAATGACTCATAGTGATTTTGACGATATTTTAATAATTCTCGGATTGGGCAAGTGGAACCTTTTATATTATGCAACCTTTGGACTGTGTAAGTTAGTTAATATCTTTAATTAAGATTGAATTTTTAATCATCATTTAATTAATTTCTTTCTCACAAATGATCAAAATTATATATACAAATAATTTTAATTAACAGTATGGAAAGGTAAAA
>SEYY01025167.1:205000-233545 GCA_009176605.1 Armadillidium nasatum
AGGGGCACGCTAAAAGGAGAAGGTTGTGAAAGAAAAGGTGTTGGAGAATCTGGTTCGTCGAAAACACGAGAAAATTATAATTATCTTAATGCTAATTAAATTAAATTAAATTAATACAAGGTTTTAATTAATGTTACAAATATTAAATACATTAAAACCACCACACACACACACACACACACACACACACACACACATATATATATATATATTATACACACACACACACACACACACACACACACACACACACACACACACACACACACACACACACACACACACACACACACACACACACACACACACACACACACACACACACACACACACACACACACACACACACACACACACACACACACACACACACACACACACACACACACACACACACACACACACACACACACACACACACACACACACACACACACACACACACACACACACACACACACACACACACACACACACACACACACACACACACACACACACACACACACACACACACACACACACACACACACACATATACACACACACACACACACACACACACACATATACACACACACACACACACACACACACACACACACACACACACACACACACACACACACACACACACACACACACACACACACACACACACACACACACACACACACACACACACACACACACACACACACACACACACACACACACACACACACACACACACACACACACACACACACACACACACACACACACACACACACACACACACACACACACACATATATATATATATATATATATATATATATATATATATATATATATATATATATATATATATATATATATATATATATATATATATATATATATATATATATATATATATATATATATATATATATATATATATATATATATATATATATATATATATATATATTACCTCAGAGAACAATGCACTTATGTAATATCCCAAAACGAAACTTATAATGTCACAACAGAAGAACTTCAAGAGAAGTGTACAAGTTGGATCTACAATGATACTTATTTTGAAAATACTTTAACATCAGAGGTTAGATATACTTTACACAGATATAGAAAATTGTTTATATAGTATCATGAAACTATAATATTAGATTTCACTAAAAGGGTAAGGATCGAATAGGTGTTTATTTACATTTAGGGTTTTCAGAGATCTTTTAATTTGGCAGCAGAATGATTTTTTTTTTTTTTTTTTTTTTGTGACAGTTAATTTACTTTAATTTTTCATGCTTGTTGTAATTTTAGCTTTGTAGACTGAAAATCTCTTATTCTTACAGTTCGATTTAGTATGTGATGATTCTTACCTAAGACCTATCTTCCATACTGTACTAACAATTGGTGGGTTTTTGGGGTCTCCTATAAACGGATACTTATCAGACAGGTAAGTAAAATTGTAAGGTTAAATGATGTGTCCAATAGTTAATCTCACCGATCAACAGAAATAACTTTTTTCTCTCTTACCTTTACCAAAATAGTGAAATCAAATAAAAAAGTTGCCGGGAAATTAGAAGATGTCAAAAACCTGTATTAGCTCTTGTTTTCAAGAAGGAAACCTAGATTCTCGTCATATGATGGGAACGGCAAAAAGCATTGACCGTATTTCATTATTTAACCAACGACGGAGATTTACTGAACGAGAATTACAGCAAATGTTTGGTGATCCGAATTTATCCACATCATCTATTTTACAACTGAAATAATTGGTAATATGTGGTCTTTATTAATAGTGCAATTTCGTGTTTCTAGGATGCAAAGATCACTTCACTCAAATAAAAATTATTCCCTCTATTAACACGTCTAAGTTTAACTTAGACGAGTCTTTTAAAAGTTTTCAGTTTTGTGGATTATGTTCCATTCCGGATCCTGAAGAAGAAGTAATATTTTATTAACAGAACATTCACACGATTTAGATTTCTGAAAACGTTGGCCTCCATTGGTTTAAAGATGTTCAATCAATTTTGCCAACCCAATTTTTTTTAATTCGGATTTTCTTTGCCATTATTGAAATTTTTCAATATTTTATAATGGAAATTCCTATTTTTCATGAAAATGCGAGCTAAGCGATAGTTTTCAATTCCAGATTCGTTTTTAGCATCATAAAATTACATAAGCAGATTGCCAAACCAAATTTTTAAACAGTATTTTTATGGCATTATTGGAATTTTCCTCTAACTCAAAACGGAAATGTCAATCTTTCATGATAATTAGAGCTAAGTGATAATTTTGAATGTCGGATTTGTTTCCAGCATATTAAAACACATAAGAATTGACTATTTTAAAGTCGGAAAGAATTTTTGTGTAGAACCAAATTTTTAAATTTCTTCATCATATCTTCAACTAAGCTAATTTAACAGTAAAGTTAACTAAGATCCTAAATCCAAGGAAACTGCTTTAAATGGCAAGATCCTTCACAAAGGTGATCATGTGTATTATAATGGTCAAGGGCCTGGGATTCCCTGAGGAACCTAATCCTCTTAAAAAAAATAGCAAGAGATTTCATTTTTATTACAATCCCCAATAATTTTTCAAGGTTTATTCCTGAAAAAAAGAATAAAAACATAGGTTTAATTTATTTAATAAATTTATCAGTTACCTCTTCCGCCTAATGAACTGAAGGCTTAGTAGAGACCCACTCTATTTCATTTCAGATCTTCTATTCTGTCTTTCCCTTCCTTTATTACTCTTTCAGTGGTGTCCGGGCTAGCTATACAGTACATTAGAAAACAAATCAACCACAAACCGGCAGTAACGGTGACTGATTTTTCTTTTATATAAGCAATATTCTCTAATTATCACCATTGTCTTTTATATAAGCAATATATTCTCCAATTTCACCATTGGAGCAAAAAAATCTCCCATTTCACCCCCATCCCGTTTAGGCCAGTTACGAATGAGCATCAGTTAATCTGAATAAAAAAAAATGTATGTTAGTCAGAATAAGAAAAATGCAAATGGATCTATTTATTGTCCGATTCTTCGTGAGAACGAAAACTCATATCCAATGGATCCTCTTAATTCTGAGCACAATACACGACACAATGTTTATATACATTTAAAAAAAATAAATTAAAAAAAAGTCGACAGAAAAGTCATGTAGCTTCTATTTTAAGCCAAAATTCCATTACTTTTGCACCATCAAACTCGATATATATATATTTATGTAAAAGGGTAAAGTTTAATTAACCGTCAACAAGCGGACTGACGCTCGTGTGCTGCTTACCTTATTTTTTCATTCCCTGTCCTCTTTTTTTTCTCATTTTCTCCCCACCCATCATCGATTTCTTTCAACGCCTAAGTTTCCATTATATAAACTTAATTTTTTAAATAAAAATTTCCTTATTAAAATTATTTTTGAAAATGTAAGTTCTTTGTCAAATAAGAAGGAAAAAAAAAAGCAAATTAAATATGATCATTAATATTTTTCCTGCAGATATGGTAGAAGAACGTTAATGCTTATTACATCACTGATCGCCATAATTTCTGTTCTACTTACTACTCTCGCTACGAATTTTAACATCATTTTGGTCCTTCGATTTTTTACAGGGCTGACATCTGGTCCGACTATACAAACCGGGTTTACGATATGTATGTTTTACAGTGCAATTTTATTTATAAATTTTTAAAAAAAATTTTATTTTCTCTATTTTACTTTTTAAAATATAATAATAATAATAATAATAATAATAATAATAATAATAATAATAATAATAATAATAATAATAATAATAATAATAATAACTTGGCATTTATACTAAATATTTTAATTATATATAAATGACAGTGATTAAAAAGAGATTTTAAACTTTTCTCATTATTTTAAAAAGAGGTCATTCAGTGATTTTAGTAAAATAAAATACATACTAAACTTTGTAGGGAAAGTGTGTCAATGATATTTGGATGTTATAAAGAATATTAGTAGAAGTATCTTTTCATTTACTTAATTTTTTTTTTTTTTTTTTTTTTTTTTTTTTTTTTTTTTTTTTTTTTTAGCAGAACGCCACCGCCCGCTCACGGGCAGAGCCCTTTTCAAAATAGTGGTAAAGTTTGTAGTTGTAAAAAGATATATAAATTAACTTTCGTTCGAAATGATGGTTGGGTATTTGATAGTATTCTTTTTAACTTAAATAACAAGAAATGAAGGCTCTGATGGGACAGACATTGTGATCCCACGTGGCTTCTCATAAACCATCTCTGATTTTAAATTCTCATGTCCTTATATTTTTAGGGTCATTCTAACTGTCAATGCAGCAATTTTGACAAATTCAATCCTTAGACTATAAATCTGATCAATTTTTCGGGATGAGTATTAAGAAAAGGAATTAAAAAAATGAACCGAGGAAAATATAGGAAGCACAAATATAAAATTGAATTATCAAAAAGGTTACTAATGAAGAAAGAAGTTAAAATAATTAAGCATGCTTTTACAGCGACAGTTTGTCCACTATTAAAATCTCTGGAAATGTATCATTCTGTTAGCTGACCAGGTAAAGAAGCCGAATAGTATATGGTCTTCCTATATCCTCAAGAAGGGTGAATAATTTGAGCCAGTACTAAAAACAGCACGAACTACTCAAAAGTAGATAACATTTTTAAAAATTTGTGTCATTATATGGAAATCTTAATAGCCTTCTTCAGTGATTTGTGAGTGAAACGATGTATGAAACAAATTTTTTTTTCTATGGTATCATCTATGTAGCTACCTAAATGATTCTACTGTGTATTTCAGGCTCAAAATATGGTGTTATAACTTGCCATAAAAAATGGTATTTAAACAAAATTTAATATTTTTTATTAGAGGGTATGCGACCTAAAAATTTATGAAACCTGTGGAATTTAAAATGCATCATAATTACATTTAAAAGACCAAAAATAAACACTTAAATCTTATATAATAATAAAAAAAATCAAAATTTTTTTATTCAAATTTTTGATAACTATTGAACTTGGAAATTTGGAAGACATTCAAAAATAATCTATGCAATTCCCAATACAAAATCTGATAGATAACTGTCACCCAAAAGCTTGAACGTTTTTAGAGAAACCGCAATGTTAGCCAAACCTTTAATAATAATAATAATAATAATAATAAAATAATAATAATAATAATAATAGCCTAAAAATTAAAAATAAAATAGGTACAAAGGTAAAATTTATTATTATTTATTCTTGCTTATTCCTCCTATTCTTCTTCCTTATGCCTTATTCCTTCCTTCCTTATCTCCCTTCAGAAAAAAACGTCGGTACCTTTGAGGTTAACCACAGTAAACCCCAGGAAAGACCGTGGAAACCTTTTTCGGTTAACCATAAACCACAAAAAAAATTAGCCATTTCCCACTCAGGTAGAAAAAAAACTTCAATCCAGGTAACTGAAGGTACCCTCATTTCCGTTAGGCCTATCTGGCCGCCGAGAGTGGGGTTTATATATATATATATATATATATATATATATATATATATATATATATATATATATATATATATATATATATATATATATATATATATATATATATATATATATATATATATATATATATATATATATATATATATATATATAAATAATATATGGTTTTATTTTAGCAACTTTTATTATTATCTATATCTTTCCTTCCAGTCGAATGAAAAAAAACTGAAAAGGGCTATTTTTATTATTATTATTATTATTATTATTATTATTATTATTATTATTATTATTATTATTATTATTATTATAGGTATGGAGGCGTGTGAACCCCGATTACGTACAAGTGTAGGAATGCTAATTTCTCTTCCATGGGCTTTTGGAACGATGTGGTGGGGTGCTCTGGGATACATGATAAAAGATTGGAGGTGGCTTTTAAGAGTAAGCACAATTCCTGGCTACCTATGTCTGGCTCTTTTGCTGTAAGTTCATTGTATTATTATTATTATTATTATTATTATTATTATTATTATTATTATTATTATTATTATTATTTTATTATTATTATTATTATTATTATTATTATTATTATTATTATTATTATTATTATTATTATTATTATTATTATTAATTATCAAAAGTCAACCTATATAAAGTTTCTTTTTCTAAGAAAATCAAAAAGATTAGACAAAAAAATAATAATAATAATTTAAAAAGCTTAGTCAAGCATTCTTTACCGAACCTAATCAAAGCATAGGTAAAAGTTATTTTTCCAGCAAAACTAAGTATAAATGAAGCATTTTGTAACGGAATCAAAGCTTAAATTTACCTCCTTTTTCTAAGGAAATGAATGTATAGATAAAGTTTTATTTTCTTATAAAATAAAATCCTATGAAAAAAAATCTGACTTTATGAGTAACAACGAAAATTTTAAATATTTTTTTAAATGCATTTCATTTTTTATGTCAAAAACTGTGAATCATTCTGAGATGCTTCAAAATACATTTTAAATTTCAGTTAACCAAAAGTATTTTTTAGAATGATTTTATCATTCTAGCCACAAACTGAGTTATAAAAAGCATAAAAAAATATCATATATCGATAGCATATGCTGTATAAAATTTTGCTATATAACTTTACAAATTGATCACTATTTATTCCCTCTTTGCAAAATTTGTTCAGTTGATCAGTTTTTATTAATCAAACCTTCGAAACAAAGTTTTCCAAAAAAAAAAAAAAAAAAAAAAAAAAAAACTTTCGGTTATTTATAAAAATATATGGTTATGATTCGAAAACTGACATTTGCTGAAAAAATTTCTCAAGAAGTCTTATTCAGGAATATGAAAAGAAACATTAATATAACTAAAGAAAAAACATCCATCCAGTTAATGAATAGTTCAGTTCTAATTTGTGGCACAATGATATATAACTCAAATTGGAATTATATATCATTAAAAGTGTCTACATTCCTGGACGTTGACTCATAAAGCTTTTGAGTAATGATCTGTTTCCTGATATTTCTAGCTTGTATAATAGAAGAAGAATCAGTAGAAGTTAATAAATTCTTTATGCAGTTTCCTTTTTAGCAATAATGAAAATACATTATATTAGTTTGTAACTTGCTAATAGTTTTCATTAAATTTCTCTCCGTTTTGAAATAACTTAAAAATAAATATTGTCAAAACAATTTTCAGGTTTGTGAGTGAGTCTCCTCGTTGGCTGATTGTGAGTGGCTCTCACGATCTGGCTTTAAAAGCCATTAAAAGAGCAGGGAAATGGAACAAAGTTACTTTACCTTCAGACGAAGAACTCTTGACACGAATGAAGTCTATACAAAAGGTAATTTTATTGAACTTTTTTGCCTGAGACGATATGAAAACTCAAATGTTCATAGATTTACACCTGGAAAAATATACTGAGGATTTTGAAGTATAATCAGTTTTTATGGACTAAAAACTTCTTACTTTGTTATTTTAAAGATAAAAAATACCCCCATTTTTTTCCCACCAAAAAAAAGAGATGATCGAGATCCCACAAGATAGGGTTTGGGAGAATCAGTATATTCGAAGACCTTGGAGAGATTATAAGGATCAGTGCCCATGTTGGCGGCGATCAAAAGTCAATACGAAAGGTCAGGAGGGTGGGGTAGGAGGAGAAAAGGAAAAGAACTAGATCTCATTCTGTACCACTAGCACATTGATTGTTGGCCACTCAGTGTGTACACTGATCCATTTAATTCTTCCATGGTCTTCGAGCACGCTATTGACATCATAATTTTGTCCACGCCGTGGTGATAAAAATATCTTGTGTAGTAAAGAGATTCAAGGTATATTATGAAATGCGAATGGTTAAAAATGTGTTCAAAATTTATTAGTAAGAGAAGAAGAAATGAATGAATGTAGCTAGAGTGTTATGTTGTAAGGTGAAAGTGTTGTACAGTGTTTGGGATATAGGTCTAAATGAATGCGAAATGGTGAAGACGAGTTAAAATACATGAATTTCATAGTTGTTCAGTGATGTGTACCTAAAAATGTATTGAGGATTTTTAAATATATTTGAAAATAGTTGGTTACAGATACAAAGTAAGTAAAAACGAAAAGCGCAAAGTTTGAGATATGAAAAATAAAAACTCGATAAATTAAATACTTTTTTCGGTGTCACCGGAAAATAAATGTATTAAAAAATTTTCAAAGTGATGCATTGAAACAAGAATATAATTTTTGAAAAATAAACCTACTTCAACTTATTCAGATTAAAAACAATTAAGTCGTACCATGAAATAATTTTTTAAAAAGTTAATTCGTAGAAGAAAACGAGACTTTTTCAAGGCAGAGTAGAAGTGTTTGTACTGTAAAAAAAAATATCCGTATGAACAGAGTAATGCAGCAAGAAAAAGGATATTACGCGATATTGATGTGTAAATTTTACCTAATGGCAGGAATGTAGTATTAGAAGAATTTTTTTATATACATTTAAGTGAACTATATGTCATCATCATATAACGTTACACACGAGAAAAATCAAATTGAAGTACCGTGAACACGTGAACATTATGTAATATGAAAGAAATTTTATAATGCATTAAAAGAAAGAAATTTGATTTCATTCTATGACGTCCTATAAAATTTTTCTTAAACACTGTGAATACATATTATGTAATATGAAAGAATAACTATATATTTTATGACGTCATATTTATGAAATCATTTTCGAATATTGTGAATATAAATTATGTAATATGAAAGAATAACTATATATAATACAGTAAATGAAAGGTTGTCTAAGAAAAAAAGAGCTAATTTAATATTTTTGTTTGTTTTGACCAGTCATCTCGCAAACAAAGTATCACAGAAGAAGAAAATGGAGTAACTAAATCAAGCCTCAAATCTAGAATTTTAAACAATATTAAGCAAGCTTTTGTGTTGTTCAGGTATTATATATATATATATATATATATATATATATATATATATATATATATATATATATATATATATATATATATATATATATATATATATATATATAATATATATATATATATATATATATATATATATATATATATATAATAATTATTATTCTATTATTCATAATTATTAAAAAATTATTATTTAAAATTATTAATTTTCATAAATTTATAATTTATACATCTTTAAATCAATAAATAATATAATATATATTATATATAATATATATATATATATATATATATATATATATATATATATATATATATATATATATATATATATATATATATATATATATATGTGTGTGTGTGTGTGTGTGTGTGTGTGTGTGTGTGTGTGTGTGTGTGTGTGTGTGTGTGTGTGTGTGTGTGTGTGTGAATCAAAATTTTAAAAAATTCCCGCTGTTTTTTCGGGTTTTATTTGAAAAAACCATGATCCAGTAGTTTTTTTTTTTTTTTTTTTTTTTTTTTTTTTTTTTTTTTCTTTAAATGCTTTTTTTCAAGAGCGATCTAGACCCATGGCTTTTGTAGTTTCAATAATTATCATCATGCCAAGGTCATTATTAAGGTTAAACATTGCTGTCAATTGAGGTAAAATAACGATATTGGGTCCTCGCTTATCCATTTTGGGAACTGGTTTATCGCTTTGTATTAGAAATGAGTTAAAATTTTCTCTTCTGAATCTTTTTTTTTTTAACTAATTTAATATATTATTAATTTTTAACTTTACAGAACTCCTGAGCTCCGTAGGATTACCATACTAACCATTGTCTCTTCCTTAGTATTTGGCGGACTTTCATTAAGCGCCATCAATTTTAAATTGGATCCTTTTATGTATATGATTGTGGGTGGCTTAATAGAAATTCCTGCATACTCCCTTGTCATCCCGATAATTGTCAAAACTGGGATGATACCCTTCACGGCTGGTTCTTTCTTCATATGTGGAATTAATGTATTAATCTTGGCATTTATCTCTTCAGGTATTTCTATATTTTCCAGGCATTTTTTATTAACTCTATGAAACTACTGAAATAAATCAATTTTGTTAATACCCCTTTAAAAAAAATACACACATTTAATTCAAGAACATTACTGATACAGGAAAAAGTATATAGGGTATGTATATAATTATTTCTACCATTATTCAATTAAATTTTGAACAGATTTAAATTACGTAAATATATTAAGTATGTTAGTGAAATGAAAGCTATAACATCTTTAATATTAAGACCGTCTATTTAAAGCATTTTGAAGCATAAACATTGTAAAAAAGTTTAGAAACTTATGAAACAATGATGCCACAGTTGCCATCCTTTTAAATTGTTCTAAATACTTAGATGTTTTCATTTATGTAAATGCATGAAAAAACGAGCTGCATCTGCAAGGGTTTTCCTAAAGTTTTCTTTAATGATTGAAACCATTATAGCTTGATATAAGTGGATTATTTTGAGTTTTAAAGATTGTTTCTTGAAATTTTGATTTCATATACATTTTGAAGTTATTTTCATTTCTTAATTGTTTTTAAACATTTATACATTCTTAGCCGTCTTTATCTGTTTTCTTAATCTTTTAAAAGATTTATTGGTACCTTTTGAGCTCTATATTCTTAAGTTATATTTATGCTTTCTTAAACTCTTTAGCAAGAATAAGTAAGTTTCTTATTTTCTTTTTAGTACATTTCTTAATCCGTTTTAAGGCTTTCTAAATCCTATCTTAAAATGCTTTGTTTACGTTAACCAATTCTAAGCTATTTCGGTAAAAAAAAAATGTTTTCTATTCTAAAGAAGTTCATTATAGTTTAATATTTTTGAATTAGTTATTATTGATTTATTTCATCAGAGACTATGCGATCACTATGTATTAGATCAACCCAGGTTGGATATAAATTTCTTCATTATAACGTATATTTTTTAGGTTCTAACGTTTTCAAAAACTTTCCAGTGTATTTAATTGTTTTTTAAAAATTTTCAGGAAGATAAAAATTAAAATCCATCTATATTATAATTAAAAATACGAAGATTTAAATTTACAAATTTACGCTTCTAAAAAAATTTAGTAAGACAATCCTTATTATTCGAGTACTTAATTAAAACTTAGGTTACTAAACAATTCTCTTAATTGCTTATACATTTGATAAGATTTAATTTATTTAATAATTTAAACTCTTTCCACAACTGGGTCCTTGATTCCATTGACATCTTCGTATCTTTTTCTGTTTCATTTTGGGTTAAAACAAACTTTTCCTCTTTCGGCGAGGAAAGGCTTTTGGAGTATATGAGCTGCAAACTGGTCGGACCTCTTCGATTCCCCCTCAAATAATTATTGCTTTTGATGGACGGGTCAATCGGATATTGAGTACTACCATGTACAACCATTGTGATTTTTTCAACTAAAATTTAAAAGCTTGGTTTACCTCTGCTTGTTCTCTTAGTAGATAGTTTTTACTGCTTCTGCTGGAGGGTTCAATCGGATATATATCATATTGGATACCACCATGTATAACTGTTATAATTCTTTCAACTAAAACTCTTAAACCTTATCTCTGCTTGTTCTTGTAAAGAAAAGTATGTACCTTTTAGGAACTTTCCGCTGTCTACAAAATTCATACGTACATACAGTATTTACATTTTTTTCCGGTATTTTGCAAAATCTTAAATCAGTGGCACTTAATTAAAATAAATTCCACAGTAAAAAAAAAAAAAAAAAAGACACTAATCCTTCAGTCTTCTCATTTTATCGCTCTTTTGTCCACTTTTCTAAAAATGTCAACTATAACTTTTTTTCAGATATTAAATGGTTGACTATAACTTTAGCTATGATAGGAAAATTCTTCATATCGGCAGCGTTTCAAGCTATTTATTTATTGGCTACAGAAGTATTTCCAACCGAAGTTAGAATGCAAGGTCTTGGAACATCTTCCTTTTTCTCAACAATTGGATCCATATCTGTGCCATTCATAACGGAATTGCTGGTAATGTACTTAAAATCTGAAAATTACAATCAAAACGTGTTTTAAGTACCACACAACTCTTGAGGTTCTATTTTTTTTTTTTCTTAAAGTAAATTAGAAACCTTTCAAAACTCTTGACACTAGTACATGTAACATGTACGGTTGAATCAAGCTAAGCCTTATTAGTATTACGTTACTAATATTTCAGTATTAGTAAATACTTTAAAAATATTAGTAAAAGACTTTACTCTCCATTTACAGAGCTAACATATTTTTATTACAGTATTGAAGAAAAGTCTTGAACCCTTTGGAAATATACCAGAAAAAAAGTAAAACAAACCAAAATAAAGTCTGATGTTCCAGTGCCTTGTATTTATAGAGATTAGAGTAAATAGAGAAAATGTCTAAATTCTTCCAGGTAATTTAGGTTATTGGATCTTACCTAATATTCTCCATTAGTCAATCATAAGAATTAAGGAGATGTGTATCAGTCGTTGATAAATATCAAGAAAATAAAGTTTTAATAAAAATGGATTCAAAATGGAATCACAGAAAATTAAACTATGATAGAACTATAATATCATATCTCACACCTTGTTAGAAAAATTCAAAATCCTTTTTTTTTTAGTTATATCACTGCTTGAAAACTTCTTTGAAAATAATATAAAAAATAGTTCAACGGCCCATATCATGAAAGTTAACAATGGGAAGAAATATTGTATATTCATATACGATAGGAGATAATTCCATACTTTCCAGTATGTTTTATTTGTCGAAATATATTTATCATTGCCATGTCCTAATAATTTACAATGCACGAATTCGAACTCCTGTGGAGGTGGAACCTATTTTCCTAGCCGCAATTAATTACCTAGGTGAAAACCCCTAGGGAAAGATGAGAACAACTATGGAAGGAGTTGGTCACCCTGTCACCTCTGCCAAAGGCTATCACAACGATCTATGAAAACAAGTGCAATCCTAAACTCTACATAGGGAATATGGAACTACACAGCTTAAGTATGCATAACTTAATTCTAAGAGACAAAAACTGGTTATGATTTGTTTTTTTTTTTTTTGCTAGAAGAAAATCTTTCCCCCCCCCCCAAAAGAAGCATACGACAATGCGTGGATATTTCACTTTTCCCCGCTAGTCTAATAATGATGTTAAAATAAGCAGCAATTATAATTATGTAGGAGCACCATCTTAAAATATAGATAACGTCAAATCAACTCTCCATTACACATACTCTGATTGGATATTCCATTTTGCTGGTAGATAATGATCGGTTCTTTGCTTTGAATGGATAATGATTGAAGTCACTACCGTTTGAAAAAGTTGTAAATTGTATGAAAGTTGCAAGTTAAACGTGCAACTAACCAGCTACCAACATTTATTTATTGATCTATTGTAATTAGACAATCGTAACTACTTTTATATACTTTAAGAAAGGCACTTGATATTTTTTTTTTATTACATTAAACACCTAAATATTTTAACCCAAAAATTTGCTTGGAACATTTTTTTTTTGCTATTTTGTCACCAATAATATATTATACTAAAAAGGAAAAACCTGCAAGATCTTAATTCGTTGTCATTAATAAGAACAGTATATAATTTTATTTTTGTGTTTATTAATTCAACACGTCTATAGGTAATATAAAAATTATTACGATTGATTTTAAGATATTTGTATTTAAGGAAAGTTTTTTTTAGATTTATTTTCTTCCACTTCTAAAACGTTAACTATTAAGCCATCAACATAATTTTTATATATTAATATATCATATGCATAAAAATTATTTATTTATAAAATAAGTAACTCACAGACGTAACTTCAATTATAGGTATGTACGCAATTTTTTTACAGGGTTCCTATCGCGCATGGATTCCATCTGTAATATTTGGAATTGCTAGTCTTCTAGCAGGAATTGCCACTATGTTTCTCCCAGAAACTCGAAACAAACACTTGTTTGAAACCGTTTCCCAGCTGGAAGAAGATGCTTTGAGGAAGAAAAATAGGTAAAAATAATAGATATTTTGTTTTATAATTTTGTTTCATATTATTGGACACATGCACAAATGATTTTCGATTTAGTTTCTTGAAGTATTTCCCAAAGCGTCAATTAGTCTTCTAACCTTTTTGAAATCTATCAAGCTACAATTTTCCATCTCTATCATAAGAAAATTTAAACCGAATTAATATTAAGGTAAACATTGTATTATTAACTTTTTAGAAAAGGTACCGAAAACACCAAAGATGAAGAAGCTCTTCCAGTGAACGAAAAATCGGAATCTAACACTCAGTATCAAAATAAATGAGGCATCATTCAATCGTTCCACTCAGGGATTTGAAGCTTCGGCAGCATCTCTAGTATTTAAACTCTAAAAATCATCCCAAACTTTGTGCAGTAGTTGTATAAGAAAAATAAATGTTTTTAAAGATCATTTGTATTATTCATTTCTTTTGTTAATTAAACATGAAATTTGAGTTTGAACGAAGAGTTCAGCTTTAGAAGAAGGCAAAACGGCAGTCGAACCGTCAGGAGATACTAGAGGAAGAAGCAAAGTTAGAGTTGACATTTTTTGCAAAATGCCAGAAAGAGGTTGAAGAAGAGGAGCCGAAATAATATTCCATTTTTTTTACGGAGAAGAGAGTTTTTAGTGTTACGAAGGACAGATTTTGCACGATTCCGGGATGAAATATAAGTTGCGTGAGTTTCTGGAGTTTGAAGACTACAGTAATCCCAGAAATCAGCATTCCTGAGGTTCTAATGGTGTTTTCAAATTGAACGTAAATTTAATGTTTAATTTGAAACATTAAAATTTGGGTTTGTTTGAGAAGTTAACTTATTGTGAATTGTGAAATTTCTTGCAAAACTATTTCAAATAAATTATATATAGAGTTTATTTTAATTTTTTTTAAACATTAAACAAAAAGGCAATGTTATCGGCAAACTTGAAATCCAGAAATTAACTAGTAATAATTATCTTGCAACCTCGTTCGAATGGGTATCCGAACATTGATTTTTTGCCTCTGGTTTCAATTTTTATTCACTATTATCATTACTTGAGTAGATAACTAGCTTTATCATTTTATTATTAGTATCCTAACCTAATCTAACCTAGCTGTGTAGAAGAAATATATTTGATAACAGATATATAGATGAAATGTATAAAATTACATATATTTATGAATTCAATTTTGCAGACAAATTTGTCTTGAAAATCGCATGAGGACAGCATATTAAAAAGGGACAAATATTATATATATATATATATATATATATATATATATATATATATATATATATATATATATATATATATATATATATATATATATATATATATATATATATATATATATATATATATATATATATATATATATATATATATATATATTATATTATTATTATTATTATTTATCCCTATTTGCTATTTATTTATTATTATAATTTATTATTTATTATTATCATTATTATTTATTGTTTGGTAAAAAATTTAAAAGAAACTGCCTAATATCTTTTTCGAAGAATTGCTAATTTATGTTCGAAATACGTCACAAATTTGAACCGATCAATTAAAAGGAGACGAGAGTTTTGATATTCTCCTTAACCAATTAAAATGCGGTTTATATTTCGGCTTTATTTAGTCTGACTTCGAAGGTTTACGAGAAAACAAATACTGTATTAAAATGCTTAGAAACTATGCTCAAAGTAAAAATATATAAAGTACAGTTAAAGTAAATATCGGAATCACTAAACTCGAAAAGAAATGCTCGAAGAATTCCATAAAACTGAATCTGATTAAGATAAAAACAGAAATAGGATTAAAAAATTTAAAACGCACTATATTTCAAGGCATAATCTGTCCTTCTTATCAGGTGTGATAATGAAAAATAATAATTTTCTTATTCATGCTATCCAAAAAATTAATCAAACGGTCAAAATTAAACATATATATATATATATATATATATATATATATATATATATATATATATATATATATATATATATATATATATATATATATATATATATATATATATATAAAGGCTAATCTCCTCGGCCTCCTATTCTCCTCTAATTCTACCCCGGACGACTCCGATAATGCTCCTCCTACTTCTTCTCCCCTCAGATGTCCCATGCCTTTGCCTGTGATTTCATTTGACCAGGTGCATGGGCTTCTGAAGTCTATGAACGTTAGGAAGGCAAGCGGCCCGGATGGCATTCCTCCCCGAGTTTTAAGGGAGTGCGCCTCTGAGCTGGCTCCGTCCCTCGTTCAACTTTTCTCTCTGTGTCTCAATACTAGTACTTTCCCTCAGTGTTGGAAGCGCGCATTAGTCCAGCCCATTCCGAAGAAAGGTAGCCGCTCTGATCCTTCCAACTATCGCCCTATAGCTCTCACTTGTATTCTGTCTAAGATCTTTGAAACCCTTCTCAACTCTCACTTCTTAGATCATCTGGAATCTCATTCCCTTCTTTCTGATCATCAATATGGCTTTCGACGTTCGAGGTCTACTGGTGATATACTTTCCTATCTCACAGATCTATGGTCTTCTGCCCTTAGGGACTATGGGGAGACTTGCGTGGTGGCGATTGACATATCTAAGGCGTTTGACCGGGTATGACATGCGTCACTGCTTTCCAAGCTCCCCTCCTTTGGGTTTCCTCCTTCTCTTTGCTTACTTATGTCTAGTTTTCTTTCTAATCGGTCCATTTCTGCTGTTGTTGATGGAGCGACTTCTTCTTCCTTTCCTGTCAATAGAGGTGTTCCTCAGGGCTCTGTCTTGTCTCCTACTCTATTCTTACTTTTCATTAATGATCTTCTTAGCTCCTCATCTAACCCTATACATTCATATGCTGATGACTCAACCCTCCATTCTTCTACTCATTTCAAATCTGCTCCTTCTTTTGCATCTAGAATTGCTTCTCGTCTTCATCTTTCCGATTCTATTCTTGCAGATCTGGATAGAATTTCCCGGTGGGGTCGTCTCAACCTTGTGAAATTCAACTCTTTAAAAACTCAACTTCTAGAAATCTCCCTCTCAAAGACACCTCCTAACTTTCCTATTTCTTTCGATAGTTCTCCCATCTCTCCTGTAGATAATATAAACATCCTTGGCCTTCACATAAACAAAAAAATGTCTTGGAAACCTCATATCACAATGGTTGCCAAAGCGGCTTCAAAGAAGCTGGGAGTTCTGTTTAGACTGCGAGAATTTTTTTCTTCCTCGCAGTTACTCCAATTATACAAGGGTCTCATCCGCCCTTGTATGGAGTACTGCTCTCATATCTGGGGTGGCTCAGGTTTCACCCGTCTTTTGGATAGGGTTGAGTCAAAGGCTAAAAGACTTATAAACTGTCCCGCTCTTTCTAATTCTCTTGACTCTTTATCTTTGCGACGTGATGTTGGTACCTTGTCTCTTTTCTATAGGTACTACAGCGGCAAATGCTCGAGGGAACTATCCACCCGCGTACCTCCACCTTTACGGCGTCCTCGCAGCACAAGGGGTGCAATGTCCGCGCATCAATTTTGCGTGGACATAGGCAACTCCAGGCTTGTCCGCTGTGGTGCCTCTTTCTTTCCTGCCACCTCTGTTTTGTGGAACTCTCTTCCATCTTCGGTATTTCCCTCTGCATTTAATCTCAATTTCTTTAAAGCCCGCGTCTGCGCTCACCTAAGAGATTTGCGTTAGGTGGGTTCTGTAAGGGTGGTTTTCATTTTTTGGTTTTGTGCTCTTTTACTTTTGTTTTTATTCTTTTAACCCCCCCTCCTTGAATAGGGCTTTGCCCGTGAGTGGTGGTGAAGTGTAAAAAAAAAAAATAATATATATATATTTATATATATATATATATATATATATATATATATATATATATATATATATATATATATATATATATATATATATATATATATATATATATATATATATATATATATATATATATATATACTGAGATAATCTTTTGAGAGGAGCTCGTGTGACTTACATTTCCATACAGTCTTATTCTTTTTCTGCCCAATTAACTGCTATGCTCATCATTATATTTTAACAATGAGACGTAAGAGGGAGTCTTAAAAACAGGCATGTTTCGCATTTGTTGTGGAGTGAATCCTTATGATTTATTTCGCAAATTTTGAGCAGTCTGTCATTTGTGTAAATTCCCGATTCATTAAATTCCTAAAAAAGTTCCCCTACTCGAGAGGGCAATGACCGTGAAATGAGAACTATTTAAATATATGAAAAAAAGAAAACAAAGTATTAAAATTTGCAATCGAGCTACCACCTATCATACAGTGCAAAACTGTCAAAAGTCAAAAGTGGCAAAAAATGTCACGGTAAAATTTTCAATAGAGAAAAGACATGTTAAGTATAGGAAAGTCGCTTCACCGATTTATTTTCTAATAAATAACTGCAAAAATTTGTTATGTCATTTTTGCCACTTGGTCCCAACGATTCGTTAGGACAATTTTTGCAGTAT
The DNA here is from genome assembly GCA_009176605.1 of Armadillidium nasatum. NCBI lineage: Eukaryota > Metazoa > Arthropoda > Malacostraca > Isopoda > Armadillidiidae > Armadillidium > Armadillidium nasatum. The sequence continues at coordinate 223,379 of SEYY01025167.1, forward strand.
ATTAACTACTCCGCTACTGAAGATGTATCAGACTAAATTCTTTCATTTTTTGTTTTTATTTGCTAAATACGATCTCTGGTTCTCTTATCATGATATAACTTTCTTCAACAGAGTTCGAAGGTGAGAAAATTTTATAAACATGAGTATACCATAACCCCTCAAAGAAATCTTGTCACACACTGAACTGCAAAAATAGTCCTAACGAATCGTTGGGAAAAGTGACAAAAAATGTGACAACAATTTTTTAAAGTTATTTTCTTATTAGAAACTAAATCGGTTAAGCGATTTTCTTTTGTTTAGCATGTCTTTTCCCTATTGAAAATTCCCAACGATTCGTTAGGACAATTTTGCAGTGTAAACATGCCCATTTTTTCTTGCTAAATTATGAGATACATCATCTCTTTGCACGCGAACAAATAAAATAACATTTTATTTATTGACGTAAGATGAGAAAATACTCCTATCTGATCACTAATTGACAAACCCTTTTATAAGGAACGCACTTGAAAGTTAAATTGAAAGCAATTCATTACTATCTGATAACAAAAAGAAAAAAGAAAAACTAAACGTCAGTGATCAATCGTTCATTGTTGTGATTTGTACTAATTTTATTATTTTGATGAAAATTCACATTAATTTACTATTGCAAATACACATACACACACTCATACTTGTATACATTTTATTTTTTATTTATTTATTTAATCTATTATAGATAACCATGATCATAAATTGATTTAGTAATTTAATTAAAAAAAAAAAAAGTTAAAACTTTAAAAATTAAAAATGGCTCATAGTGATTTTGACGATATTTTAATAATTCTCGGATTGGGAAAGTGGAACCTTCTATATTATGCAACCTTTGGACTGTGTAAGTTAGTCAATATCTTTAATTAAGATTGAATTTCTAATCATTATTCATATCTTTATTATTTTTCTCAGAAATGTTCAAATTATGTAGGAATATATAAAACCCAACAGTATACTACATATACAAATAGTTTTAATTAACAGTATAGAAGTAAAACGCAATTGGGATTTGTACCTACAGGAAAAGTTCTCAAATTTGAAGGATCGTAAGTTAATATTTAACTAAATATTTGTTTTGTTGATTTTTTATTTATTCAACTTGGCTCTGTTGCGCAAAAGCCAGAGGCCTACCAATTCCCACCAGACTTGGGGAAATATCAGAATTGTAGTTGCTAAAGGCCAATATGTCCCGACTCTCGGAGTTTGAAGGTATGCAAGTCAAAGAAAGTTGGGAAAATAAATAAAGGGAGTGTTTTCCTGACTTTACTAATAGAATATATATAAGATAGAGCATAAAGGTTAACTCTAGGGTCAGAGTTGAACAGAGAAAGAATGAGACTATATAGAAAGGCGTATTGCAAGAGCGCTTTTCAGTAGGTAATAGGTGTTATCTTAATATTGGAAGAACAAGACTTAAATCAGAAGCAATACCTTCACATACAAGTAATGAAAATTCTTATAATGTGGGCTATATTTTATTAATATTTTTCAAAAAATAAAAGTGTGTATCCTAACGTAGTTAGAACTAAAAATAGCAAGCAAAGTACAGGAACTAAGGACTAAGAAGATTATGTGTTTGCTCAATTTCTGAAAAAAGGCGATTGTCCGTTGTGTTGCAAAGTCTTGTAACTCGCAGTTGAAAATTGATGTCTTTGGAATTGTAATATTCTTCCGAGGTGGGCATTCAGGTTCTTCACACCGCCAGCCCCATCTATGATTGCAGGGACAATTTTCTTTTTAATTTTTTTTTAACACTTTGCATCAGTGATAGTGCAATTAATTCTTCCGAAAGATGCCAAATGTGTTGTAAAAGTTTATTTATGGCAACATTTCCTACCTTTGCATCTATTTTCTCATTCAGATTTAAGGTATGTTAAGGATCAATATCATTCAAAGGAGCTATCGCAGGGTTGGATGCATCTATTCACATTTTTTCATAAATATTCACTGCAAATATACAAATCCTCTGAAGCTTAGTCTCTTCTGTCTTTGTTAAATGAAATTAGTTCTGAAACATAAATACTTTCAGGGAATATATAACCTTACTCATCCATCTATCCAAATGCACTGGTCCAGGAGCATGAAAAAATAATTATTAACTCAATTAGTTTACGGTAATCTCCCAGAAAATCCTCTCTTTCGCCGAGCATTTTCATTGCCCATTCTATAATATCCTCTTTAATATCAAGTAATATTTTTGCCAGAGTATCACACAGTAGTCCAATGATGAAGATATTTTGATCAATATTTTTCCAAATAGCTTGAAACCTCTTGAATAGGAGAAATTCAGGACCAGAAGAAACACCAAGAACCTCTGAAAACACACTTTGAAGAATCAGCTCCAAGATGTGATGCTGGTATTTAAGATTTAGTAAATCTTTTTGGAGCTTATTTTCAATTAACATACATGTTCCTTTTGGCGACCAGTATTTGAAGTCGTTTTGTCAAAAGACATTCCAAAAGACTTGATCAGTAAGATTCTATTTTTCAATTGTTTTAACTACAGCATTTACCATGTTGACTTCGGTTCCACTTTCTAATTTTGGTAACCCAATAATTATGTTCTGTTCTTTCACAATATCAGAATTGGAAGCCATTCAACATGTTCTTTTGTTGTTAGATTCTGCATCAACTTCCATACCAGTAAACTATCAATGGGGTCTCTGATTTGAATTCTTTCTTTAAATGTGTTGCTTTGTGTTTCCTTTGTGCCATTCGTTGACGGCGAATAGAAAAACGATTTATATTTATTTTGCTTACAGGTGGTTTCGGTTAGAACACATGTGGCGGTCCTATCAGACATGTTCGTTCTATTCAAAGCTGCAGATAATGAGAGAGTGATGATGTTGGTACTGACTCTTTTCACTCTTTTACACTTAGGAAAATTTACTCCACCAACAACTCCTTGAATATTTTTATCCTCATCATTTGAATCAATTTCGTCGACGGTGGATGAGAATCCACTTATATATATATATATATATATATATATATATATATATATATATATATATATATATATATATATATATATATATATATATATATATATATATATATATATATATATATATATATATATATATATATATATATATATATATATATATATATATATATATATATATATATATATATATATATATAAAATATATTAAATAAAAAAAAATATAAAAAAAAAAAAAAAAAAAAAAAATAAATAATAATAATAATAATAATAATAATAATAATAATAATAATAATAATAATAATAATAATAATAATAATGATGTCCAGATTTTACCACGAGGAAAAGTTTCACACTATGTACATAGGAAAAGGCCCAAGTCTAGAATGTTGGAACCCTAATTTGTTAACAGTGAACGTGGTAATAATTTAGGGCAGTTTTAGTTTATGAAATGTGGATGAGAGAGTCGGTTTTTTTTTTTTTTTTTAATAAAAGGGGGGAAGAAAAAAAAAAAAAAAAAAAAAAAAATAAAAATAAAAGTGAAAATTTTCATAAAAAAAAAAAAAAAAAAAAAAAAAAAAAAAAAAAAAAAAATTAAGAAAAAACAATAATAATAATAATAATAATAGTAAGTAGTATATGCCGCACTATCCCGATATAGATAAGCCTAATGGGAATTTGATTTGCAATTGCAAATCAATCTTTTAAAATCAACCTCACGCTCTTTCCTGACAGCGTTTTGGGGGATCAATCCATCGACAATGGATTCAAGTTGGGCGAAGGGGGCTCATAGTGGGTTCCATGAACCCCCCAAAATCGATGTCAGGCAGTTACTTGAACTGACAGAGTTGCTACGCTTCCCTCACCCTTTTTCTTGACCCTGTTTTTGAGGTTCAATCCGGCTGAAATCGGCTCGAATCGGGGAAAGGGGTCCGTAAACCGGCTAAAAATGGTCAGAAAAGTACCTGAGAATGCAACATCGCGCAAAATTTCAGCAAAAACCGTTAGGCTTATCTGCCCGTGGAAATCACGGTACATACTACTGTAATATATTATAATTATTATTATTATTTCAGATGAATTTGCAGTAGTCGGTTTTGTATTTGCTATTACCTACGTCGCACCAAATGTTCATTTCTCCTGCGATGTAAGTCAAGTCACCGAACCTGTGTCTGTTATGTACGTATATTTTAAATACACATGTACTCACACACATACACATACGCACACCCATATATATACACACACACACACACACATATATATATATATATATATATATATATATATATATATATATATATATATATATATATATATATATATATATATATATATATATATATATATATATATATATATATATATATATATATATATTATATATTTTAAAGAGCACTAATACTACTCGTGTTCCAATTATATACCAAATTTTAATTTTTAAAACCACTAAATTAAAACAGTAAAAGGGAAACACTAAAACGAGATAACGAAGAAGAATAAAAAAGAACTTAACAAGGCAGAGATTAAAAAGAAAAACGGCCTGACGTTTCGGAACTGACCCTATCGTTCCCTCGTCGGAGACACTAATGAGAATAAATAGGAGAGTGGAGACTATTTAACACGTGGGAAGTACGATAACAGGCGGGTTTTCAAAATATAATAAAAACAAACTACTTAAGGATGGCTGGCGTAAGAAGATATTTTTTGAAAATGGATTTTTAAAAATTTCCAACTACGTTTTCAATTTCAAAGTAACCTGTAGAAAGATTAAAGTTTTTGATACATTTTATAAAGAAGGACTCCACAAGCCTATTGAGGTTTTGCAATTGGAAGAAAAAATAAATTTAGTGTTATTCCAATTAATTACATGTTGTTGAGTGCTATGAAGTTATATTGCGTTACTATGGTTATATTTCCTGATGTCAGCCTTATGTTGTTCAATGTGGGTCTTGAGAGTATTTATGGTTTCTCCGTAGTAAACCCTTAACAAGTGTCGCAGGGAACTTTGTAACCTCCTCCCCCCCCCGATTTTTCCATATGAGAGGTGGAATTAGAAATTAAGGAACAAGCCAACTTGGCGGGAAAGGTAAAACAATATGAATATTATATAAAGAGTTCAAAGAAAATGGCAAAGATGCAATGGATTCTGCATAAGGTAATATAAGTTTATTAGAAAGTTGGGAGTGAGGTTCTGAATTATTGTTATTATAAAAATGTGATAAAGCCTTATGTGTTGCTTGGAGATGAAATGATGTGCATATCCCAGGGAGAGAAACTGATGATAAATAAAAGTAATTTCTTCATCCAAAAAAACGGGATTGGTAAATCTTAGAGACCGGAAAAAGGCATTGAAAATAAATTTTTTGTTTTATGTAATTGGGAAGATCGGAAAAAAGGAGTGCAAGAGTTGATTGTAAAAAATAGGCTTTCTATAGATTTTGAAGGAAAGATTGGTATCATTCTGACATAAAGGAGATCCATGAACGAAATGTTGTTATTATTTTGAGACTCATAGGTGAATTTGATAGAATCGACTAAACTATTCATTTGCGTTAGAAATTGTTGTATGGGAAAATCATTTGGAATTATGGCCAAAATGTCATCAACGTAACGAAACCAACAATTGATATTGTTATATAGAGGGAGTGTTTTATAAGTCTTGTTTCATAAAATTCTATATGAAAGTTTGCAACTATCTGGCTAAAGCTGTTTCCCATGACTGTACCGAAAATTTGTCGGAAATATTTATTATTAAAGGTGAAATAGTTTTCACCTTTAATAATAAATATTAGAAGGAACAGTAGAAGTAGGAGGAACAGTAGAAGGAAGAATTGCGGGTTTTAAACGGTCTATGGAGACCACATCGTGTTGTTCACCTGAAGAAAGGAGAGTAAAACATTTAGGAGACCTAGAAAGTACCTCGAATTAACCTTGATAAGGAACTTCGAGAGGCTTCCTGATCCTATCGACACGGAGATAAACATGGAAACAGATTAAAAGATCACGTGGTATGTAAGGTGTGAAAGAAATTTGAAGTAAAGGAGGGGTTATTCGATAGTCAAGCTCTTTCATGAGCAATAACAAATCGTTTAATAAAGTCAGAACCAGAAGAAACCGTAGAAGGAGACACATACAGAAGATCGTGAAGGAACAGTTGATGTTTTTCGGAAACGAGGAAGAAAGGAGAAATACCTGAGTTGCCAGGCATTGACCATAAAGTTAAAGGAACTAGGGGAAGAGACAATATCCAGTCTCCACTACGAGCTTTTAAAGAAGCTTTAAGGACACGGTAGACACGTTCTATCTTCCCATTACACTGAGGATGGTAAGAGGAAATACGAAGGCGGTGGAAACCCACTATAGAGGAAAGCTTAGAGAAAATTTTTGACTCAAATTACCCACCAAGGTCGGTAATTACGTAAAGAGGAACTCTGAAACGGGAGATCCAGCCATGGAGAAAGGCGAAGGCGATCGCTTTAGTATTAACATCAGGAAGCGGGATCGCTTCGACCTAGTTAGTGCTGCGATCGATACAAGTTAAAATATAAGAATAAGTAAAGAAAACATGTGAGGAAGGTGGCACAGTAGCAGGAAGGGGTCCCACAATGTCAATATAGATTGTTTAAATTCGTTCACAAGGGATATCTAAGTGGAGTAAGGCTTTTAGTATGGCGGTGAGTCTTAAAAACTTGGCAAGCATGACACTCGCGTGCCCAACTCCGAACGCCCTTATCAATGCCTGGCCAAAAATAGCGAGACTTGATAAGACGAACGGAGGGCTTGACACCAGGGTGAGAGAGGTCGTGCAAATCAGAAAAAATGTTGTCTTAAAGGTTGGGACACAAAGAACGAGGATACACAGAGGTAGTGTCACATAGAATGGAGGAGTGAAGGGAAAGAGTGAAAGGTTTAAGACGATCTTGAAAAGAGGAGATTTCGAGATCATTTTCTTGAGCACGGGCGACACCAGAGAGATCAGAAGCGTCTAACATGCCTACATTAACGAAAAGGGGCACGCTAAAAGGAGAAGGTTTTGAAAGAAAAGGGGTTGGAGAATCTGGTTCGTCGATAACACGAGAAAATTATAATTATGTAAATTATAATTAACGTACATACTTATTAAATTAAATCAATACAAGGTTTTAATTAATGTTAAAAATATTAAGTACATTAAAACCACCATATATATATATATATATATATATATATATATATATATATATATATATATATATATATATATATATATATATATATATATATATATATATATATATATATATATATATATATATATATATATATATATATATATATATATATATATATATATATATATATATATATATATATATATATATATATATATATATATATATATATATATATATATATATATATATATATATATATATATATATATATATATATATATATATATATATATATATATATATATATATATATATATATATATATATATATATATATATATATATATATATATATATATATATATATATATATATATATATATATATATATATATATCCTCAGAGAACAATGCACTTATGTAATATCCCAAAACGAAACTTATAATGTCACAACAGAAGAGCTTCAAGAGAAGTGTACAAGTTGGATCTACAATGATACTTATTTTGAAAACACTTTAACATCAGAGGTAAGACATACTTTACACAGATATAGAAAATTGTTTATATAGTATCATGAAACTATAATATTAGATTTCACTAAAAGGGTAAGGGTCGAATAGGTGTTTATTTACATTTCGAGTTTTCAGAGATTTTTTAATTTGGCAGCAGAATGATTTATTTATTTTTTTTATTATAATTAAGATTTGTTTTAATTTTTCATGTTTTTTGTAATTTTACGTTTGTAGACTAAAAATATCTTATTCTTACAGTTCGATTTAGTATGCGATGATTCTTACCTAAGACCTGTCTTCCACTCTGTACTAACAATTGGTAGGTTTTTGGGGGCTCCTATAAACGGATACTTATCAGACAGGTAAGTAAAATTGTAAGGTTAAATGATGTGTCAATAGTTAATCTCACCGATCAACAGAAATAACTTTTTTCTCTCTTACCTTTACCAAAATATTCAAATCATACAAAAAAGTTGGAAAGAAGTTAGAAGATGTCAAAAACCTGTATTAGCTCTTGGTTTCAATAGGGAAAACTAGGTTCTCGTCACATCATGGGAACGGCGAATAGCATTGACCGTATTTCATTATTTAATCAACAGCGGAGATTTACCGCACGTAAATTACAGCAAATGTGTGGTGACCAGGATTTACCCAGATCTTCTATTGTACAACTGAAATAAGTCGTAATATTCGGTCTTTTTTAATAGTGTAATTTCGTGTTTCTGGGATGCAAAGATCACTCTACCACTCCAATAAAAATTATTCCCACTATTTCCACGTCTAAGTTTAACTTAGACAAGTCTATTAAAAGTTTTCAGTCTTCATTCCGAATCCCGAACAAGAAGTAAGATTTTATTAACAGAAGATTCACACGATTTAGATTTCTGAAAACGCAATAAATAATCTCCGTTGGTTTAAGGATGTTCAATCAGTTTTGTCAACCCAATTTTTTTTTTTTTTTTTGAATTCGGATTTTCTTTGGCAGTATGGAAATTTTTTAATACTTTATAATGGAATTTCCTATTTTTCATGAAAATGCGAGCTAAGCGATAGTTTTCAATTCCAGATTCGTTTTCAGCACATAAAAGTACATAAGCAGATTGCCAACCCAAATTTTTAAACAGTATTTCTATGGTATAATTGGAATTTTCCTCTAATTCATATCGGAAATGTCTATCTTTCATGATAATTAGAGCTAAATGATAATTTTAAATTGCGGATTTGTTTTCAGCATATTAAAACACATAAGAATTGACTATTTTAAAAGCGGAAAGAATATTCGTGTTGACCAGTGTTATTTATTTTTATTATTATTATTATTATTATTATTATTATTATTATTATTATTATTATTATTATTATTATTTCATACCTACCATTATTTAATAATTTCTGCAGTTAATTACCCATCTTTTTTACTAATCTCATTTTAGAAGTATTACTACTATTACTACCACAATTATCATTAAAACTAGAACCAAATTTTTAAATTTCTTCATCAAATCTTCAACTAAGCTAATTTAACAGTAAAGTTAACTAAGATCCTAAATCCAAGGAAACTGCTTTAAATGGCAAGATCCTTCACAAACGTGATCATGTGTATTATAATGGTCAATTGCCCTGGGATTCCCTGAGGAACCTAATCCTCTTAAAAAATATAGCAAGAAATTTCTTTTTTATTACAATCCCCAATAATTTTTCAAGGCTTATTCCTGAAAAAAAGAATAAAAATATAGGTTTAATTTATTTAATAAATTATCAGTTACCTCTTTCGCCTAATGAACTGAAGGCCTAGTAGAGACCCACTCTATTTCATTTCAGATCTTCTATTCTGTCTTTCCCTTCCTTTATTACTCTATCAGTAGTGTCCGGGCTAGCGATACAGTACATTAGAAAACAAATCAACCACAAACCGGCAGTAAAGGTGACTGATTTTTCTTTTATATAAGCAATATTCTCTAATTATCACCATTGTCTTTTATATAAGCAATATATTCTCCAATTTCACCATTGGAGCAAAAATCTCCCATTTCACCCCCATCCCGTTTAGGCCAGTTACGAATGAGCATCAGTTAAATCTGAATTAAAAAATGTATGTTAGTCAGAATAAGAAAAATGCAAATGGATCTATTTATTGTCCGATTCTTCGTGAGAACGAAAACTCATATCCAATGGAACCTCTTAATTCTGAGCACAATACACGACACAATGTTTATATACATTTTAACAAAATTAAATTAAAAAAAAGTCGACAGAAAAGTCATGTGCCTTCTATTTTAAGCCAAAATTCCATTACTTTTGCACCATCAAACTCGATATATATATATTTATGTAAAAGGGTAAAGTTTAATTAACCGTCAACAAGCGGACTGACGCTCGTGTGCTGCTTACCTTATTTTTTCATTCCCTGTCCTCTTTTTTTCCCCTCTCCCCACCCATCATCGATTTCTTTAAGCGCCTAAGTTTCCATTATATAAACTTAATTTTTTAAATAAAAATTTCCTTATTAAAATTATTTTTG
>SEYY01025168.1:0-10000 GCA_009176605.1 Armadillidium nasatum
TATATATATATATTTTATGGCTATGGTGTGAAATATTTTATTTGTAAGTATTTAAAAATGGTTAAATAATGTTTTAAAGATAAGTTATAAAGATAAGACTTGACAGAGGAAAATTTGCTTTCCAAAGATTAAATTAAGATAATTTAATTAAGGAACTTTAAAAATTATCTCCTTTCATGAAATTTAAATTTAAAAAATATCTCAAATTTCATGAAATTTAAATTTAAAAAAAGTGTCTCATAATTTTCATGAAATTTAAATTTAAAAAAATGACTCATAAATTTCATGAAATTTAATTTAAAAAAAAAAAAAATTCTTGCAAATTTCATGGTTTAATTAAATTTAAAAAAAAAAATCTTACAAACTTCGTAAAATTTAAACATTAAATTCTGTTCTTTTGTTCGTAATAAACAGTCTAATTTAATATTTTAAATTCAAATTTAATTATATATATATATATATATATATATATATATATATATATATATATATATATATATATATATTCATATATATAATATAATTATATATATATATAGTATATATATTTATATAGGAGAGGCATTAAATTTTTTTATTTATTTTTTTTTTCAATATATAGTTTATGGTTTTGTCTATTAAACCCTATTAAAGATATTAAGTGTTCCTCTTAACAAAATAAAAGTGAGGGGGAGGGGGGAAAGAGAGGGAGGGGTACGAGAGGTAGGGAGAGGGGGTATCTGACCACTAGAACAGCAACCAAACCCACCCATCCTTTTCGCCTTATTTTCTTATTGTACCTACAGGTATATTTAATTTTCATTTTTATATCAGATAGAATTATATATATATATATATATATATATATATATATATATATATATATATATATATATATATATATATATATATATATATATATATATATATATATATATATATATATATATATTATATATATATATATATAATATAATAATGAGGATTAATGACTAATTTTTAACAGTTATATGAATTTAAATAGGCAAATGAATAAATAAAATATTTTTCTTTAATATAAAAAAAAATCTAACCTAATATATGATTTTATTTATAGAACAAATTAGCAATTAAGGAAGAGATAGATAGACAAATAAACATGGATACCTGGACAAGGATTTGTAGAATTAGAAATTCCCTGATTGGAACTCTATAAAAATGTATCGTATGTATATAGGGGTTTAGGTTATTTATATATGGGGTAAATTTTGAAGCTACCTAACATATTATTTACTGCTTAGAAGGTGGTAAATAAATACAGCTTATGGGTCTTATTAATTATATCTACACTAGGCGATTTTTTTTTTATAGTTAATTTTTCATTGACGCTTTTTTTTATTTTTCAACAAGTAGTAATTTTTTAAAGCCAATTTTTATTTTTATTTTGCAAATTTTTTGTTGCAATAAACTTATTTTAATATATTTGCTGGCCGTTAAGACTACATTTACCCTTTAAGTCAAGTTAATGTTAAATGGAACTAGCTTAAAAAAAATAAAAAATGAAGGGAAAAGACATGAACCATATATGAAGTTTATAAAATATAATCTCTCTAAATTGGTTACATTTCAGGATTTTTCGCTACTTTTTTCAATTTTTAAAACTCGGCAACTTATTTCCCTTTCGTTTTTCGGCTTTTTAATTAAATAATTTTTTCGTGTTTTTGGGGTCATTGTTCTACAAATAAGGTAAATTAAAGGTAGATATAATTAAGATCTCACCTTATATATATATATATTATATATATATATATATATATATATATATATATATATATATATATATATATATATATATATATATATATATATATATATATATATATAAAATAAATACTCGTATAAGTGGACAGACTTTGGTAAATTCCTATGAAGTATAGGTTAGTTAAATACTTTGGGAGGTGGGCAATTAGGAAGTTATATATTATATATATATATATATATATATATATATATATATATATATATATATATATATATATATATATATATATATATATATTATATATATAATAGGTTAAGTAAAAAGTAGGAAAGTAGGTAAGGATAGGAGGAAGCAGGAAGGTGAAAAATAGAGTGCTTTTATAGACTTTCTTTTTTAAATAAGTTGGGAATTATTAGGTAGTTAGATGAGTAAATTCTTTAGTATAAAATGAAGGACGGCGATTAGCATTAAATATAGTTAAAAAGAAGCCATTTTGATATATAAAAACCTGATTGAATTGTTAATTTTTGGTATGATTTGTCGCTGGAAGTTGTTGAGTATGATGATTTGCAACAGTTGCAAGTTAAAAAAAATTTAAGAATGGTCTAAGCATCAAATACAATATATCATGAATGACTGAGCTTAACTGCTCAGATGTTAGTTAGTTATTAAAAATTCAACGTTAAATGCGGTAGGTATGATATTGATCTAGTTACTCTCTCTCTTCTCTCTCTCTCTCTCTCTCTCTCTCCTCTATATATATATATATATATATATATATATATATATATATATATATATATATATATATATATATATATATATATATATATATATATATATATAGTATATATAGCAGAATAACTATCATATACCGTGTCTATTTATGGTTGGAATATTAGTTTTTACTTTGTGAATAATGATGATTGACAACCTTAGGGTGCGAGTTTTTTTTTTTTAAATTTTTTTTTTTATATTTAATAATAATAATAATATATAATATATTAATAATAATAATAATAATAATAATAATAATATAAAATAATAATAATAATAATATAATAAAAAATAATAATAATAATAATAATAATAATAATAATAAAATAATAGAAATAAATAATAATAATAATAATAATAATAATAATAATAATAATAATAATATAATAATATAATACAGTCCCAGGTGTGAGAGGTTATTGGTCTTCTTACGAGGGCCCGGTGAAGGAAATGTGTCAGTAGGACTTCCTTTGAAAAAAGAGGAAAAAAAAATAATATTGCACGACGTATAAAGATTATTAAAAGTAAAAATAATATATAAATAAAAAAAAAAAATAAAATAAAATAAAAAAATAAATAATAAATAAATTTAAATAAAAACTATTGAATTTTAATGTTTTTAATATATATATTATATATATTATATATATATAATATATATATATATATATATATATATATATATATATATATATATATATATAATATATATATATATATATATATATATATATATATATATATATAGTATATAACTCTTAAAAAGGACGATATTAATTTTAAGTCAGGGAGGTGATTAAGGGGAGTGAGTATAGAAATTTAGGATATAAAGGAGGGGTGAAGTGATGGGTGTATCCAATAACGGAAAAATAAATTCAATTTTATTATGAAAATATCACAATATATTCATTACAGTTTTTGTAACTAATCTTAATTTTTTAAATGAATGATATATATATATATATATATATATATATATATATATATATATATATATATATATATATATATATATATATATATATATATATATATATATATATATATATATATGAGAGAGAGATAGAGAGAAATATATTTTCCTTCAGTTTCTTTTCTTTTTTCTTTTGTTTGTAACACGTAAACAAAATACGTAATAATATTTTGAAACTTTATTAACAATAAACGATTTTTAATTTTATTTCTTTTAAAAGACTGGCAATTTGTGAACAAAATTCAAATTTCCGATCAAATATAAAAAATTGATTGGCTTAGTTTTGAATTAATTAAAACAAATTATAAGATCTTCCCATCATCCTTTCCCAAGAAGGGTTTTAACCCTGTCAGTGAGGTTAGCATCTTTTTTTAAACTGCTCTAAAAATTCTTCTCCTAAAGCTCTCTTAAAAGATCATTTTAATGCTAGTCCTCAATTTTAATTTACACTCTCAGATAGGATTTTCATCCTTCCAATGGGACTAGCATCTATACATTTTCTCCTAGATTGTTTTTCGAAGCTTTGGTTTCAAATGCTAATCCTAGAGTTGCAATCAGTGTAATTGAAGGGTCGGGTTGCTAGCCCCTGCACTCTTTAAGCTTTACATTAAGATTAAGGCTGCATACGGTTCCTCCTGTGGTTCTCAAAACTTGTGTCTCCGAGCTCTTCTCTCTGACTCTTGGTCTTCCGCTCTTCGGCATTTCGGTTAATCTTTTGTTGTTACACTGGACATATTGTAGGCTTTTGATACTCTGGCACAAAACTTTGATTTCTAAACTTCCCTCTTTCGGTATTCAACTTTAATTTTCTCAGATTTCATCTCTTGTCATTTTATAGCAGCTATTGTAGACGGCCACAGTTCATCCTTTAAATCTATTAATAGTGGTGTTATATAAGAATCTGTTCTATCCCCTAATTTCTTTTTTACTTATCATTAAATGACCTTCTCACTATTACCTCATCACATTGACTCCTATAATGACGACTCCATCCTTCGTTACTCCATTCATTTTGAAAGATTTCACACCCTACAGCAATTAAATGACACTCTGACGGTGGCCTTGAAGCAACTAACCTTTAATATTTCTCAAATTTCTAACTGTGGCAAACATGTTCGTTCTCAATACCTCAAAAAAAAATCTGTTTCTTCATTTTGGTACTCGACATAATTGTCGAAGCACAACTATAACGATTTCTTCAAAAATTCACAACTCAAACCTTCATCTGTCTTCAATATTTTCGGTGTTTCTTCTTCTCGTGATCTTTCATGAAGTATCGAATTATTTCTTTCTAAATAAACTTCTAAGAGGCTGGGTTTTCTGAGACCACTTAAAATTTTTCTTCACGCCACTCAAGTTGCCAGGTCTTTATAAGGGTTTTGTTCTCCCATGGGACATGTTTCGATCTTTTGGAGTGGTCCCATTAATACAGCTCTCCTTGAAAAAGTGGAATCTAACCCTATCATCAATTTTTCTGCTCTCACTAATTCTCTCCAGTCTCTTTCTGAACAATGAATTGTTGAATCACTTTTTAAATTATTGTTACTTTAACGGACACTGTTCTTCTGAACTCCCCAATTGCATACCTCCTTCACTGAAAAGGGATCGTACGACATGCTTTCTACACAGTCTCATCCTATCTGTTTTATTCTCTAATCTTACCCCAGATTTAACAGCTATTTCAATTTTACATGTACTTTACTATAGTAGTGTCTGAAAAACAAGGTCTTATTTATTTTCCAAACTTCTTTTGACTTCCACACTTTCAAATGCCCTGAATTGGGTGGAACATGTCGGTCTTAAATCTGGTCTTCTTCCGGAAAATTTCTCAACTCTGGTGAAAATCGGAAGACTTCCCGACCTTTGTCTACCAAAGGATATATATATATATATATATATATATATATATATATATATATATATATATATATATATATATATATATATATATATATATATATATATATATATATATATATATATATATATATATATATATATATATATATATATATATATATATATATATATATATATATGTGTGTGTGTGGGTGTGTTTGTGAGTAACTGAACCAAATATATGCATTACTAAAATCTCTTACCAAATAGTTGGTTGGTTTGCAGTTCACATATAGGTAATGAACGAAAAAATATGCTTTCACACTATATTCTGATTGAGCAGTTTAGCATATTTTAGGAACAAGAAAATGAAGGTCAGGAAAGTAGAACAGACGTTTTTAGTTCTGTATGTATATTCACATCTGTAGAAATATATTATTTTAACAAATAAATTGGTTTAAGAAAATTAATCGCTATATATATATATATTATATATATAATATATATATATATATATATATATATATATATATATATATATATATATATATATATATATATATATATATTCTAACGGCATGTATTAGGACATGTCGGTCTTTTATTTAAATACGTTTCCAACATTCTCTAATTTCTGATTGATTTCATAATTTTGTATTTTTCGATCAGATGTAACTCACTCTCTCTCTCTCTTGCATATATATATATATATATATATATATATAATATATAATACCGATATAAAAATTCCCCGAAGCCGATAACAAAAAAATATGCGATACTACTATATATATATTTATATATTTTTTGCGATACCGATAATATGAAAAGGCCGATACCGGTATAAAATATATATATACCGATATATATATATATATATATATATATATATATATATATATATATATATATATATATATATATATATATATATATATATATATATATATATATATATATATATATATATATATATATATGCGGGTGCGTGAACACAAATGTGCCTAAGGGTGTGTTAATGATTATGCATTCATATTTTGTCAATACTCAATGGGAGCTTATAACAAAAGCGCCAAATAATTTTAAAAATAAAAGAACGAACTTAACAATTATTCTTGAAACTTCTTCATAATATTAAATGACTAATTAAATTAATAGGAAACAAAAGCTAGCAATGGCACGAACAATCTTGGCCCTTGTAGAAGAACAATTGCTTTAAAAATAAAAATAATAATAATAATAGTTCCCAAAAGAGAGCGGCAGATGTCTCTGTAGATCGACGTCCGATAATCATAACGCGCGCCATTAATAATTATGCGAAAAAAAGGAATTAAACCAGATGGCGCTGGTGGCGCTCGCGTTTATTTCGAAAGAATTTTTAATGCAGAGAGGGTAAGTTTTATTTCTTTTATCACACCTTGGCTTTAAATAGGGGCATATGGGGGTAGAGACAGATTTAAAATCTTTGTAGGGCTAATTTTTATCTTTACAGTAAACTGTGAAATAAAATTTACTTCCTGTGAGATTCGTTAAGTTACATATAACAGACCCCCATAACTGTTTATGTCATATGCCACACACACACACACACACATATATATATATATATATATATATATATATATATATATATATATATATATATATATATATATATATATATATATATATATATATAATATATATATATATATATATATATAATATATATATATATATATATATATATATATATATATATATATATATATATATATATATATATATATATATATATATATAGGGATGGAGCGATACAAAATTTTTACCGAAACCGATACCAAGACTTTTAACGACCGATATCGATACCGATACCCAAAAATATACCGATACTTACCGATATAGATATAATACTCCATTCCTAAATTAATATAATATTAAAATAATATATATAATATATATAATATATATATATAATATATAATATTATATATATATATATATATATATATATATATATATATATATATATATATATATATATATATATATATATATATATATATTATATATATATATATATAATATATATATATATATATATATATATATATATCTCGATTTGAATAGCATATATAGTCGTTTTGTTTATTGTAAAAAATTTCAGTATTTCTGCAGAGGACCACAAAAGCTTTGAGGGATTCTCAATGAAAAACGTTATTTCGGTGGTCCATAGTATCATCTAAGCCTTTGTTTTATGAATATGTGGGGTCCACATAACTAAAGTTAGGACTCAAGGGGGTCCTTATACGTAAAAGTAGTACTCAAGGAGTTCACAAGCAAAGAAAGTTTAGAAGTCTCTGGTACATACTATATAGTTTTGTTGACTATGCCCACCAACAGTGTCACAACGGTAGAGTAATTGATTCACGTATTTGAAGGCGCTGGTTCGATCTCTCACGCGGGTCCTATGTAGAAAAAACCTAGAGATTTCCCCCTACTCGAATAGGGCGTAGACCGTAAGGTAAGATGACCATCCGTCCCGAATTTTTCGGAACAGTCCCATTTTTTTTAAACCGTGTGCCGATTTTTTTAAGAAGGTAAATCGGGACAAAAAGAAAGCAAAAAAAAAAAAAAAAAAAAGAAAAATTTTTTTTTTTTTTTTATTTATTTATTTATTTATTTTTTTTGTAGAATGTAGGGGGTGGGGGGCAATGTTCAGAAGCGTCCCGATTTTTGGTTAGAAAAATATGGTCACCTTACCGTAAGGGGAGAACTTTTTTTATTTTTAAACAAACTTTTTTCCCTCAACTCAATTTCAACCTTTTACTTCTTATATGCAACTATCATGGCAAAGTTAGTAGCTATTGTAAATTAACCTCTTTTATCTTATAAATAAACTTTTTTATCTTGCTTCTTCATGTTCGAATTTATAGTATTTTTTCTACCCTTCAATCTAAGTTTTATCTAACTTTCTTCTTTTAAAGTAAGCTTTTTATAGCCATTTTCTATTCGTCCAAGCTTTACTAAGTTTTCTAAAAATTTGGGAGAAAATTCGCGTTCTATTCGTCACTTTTGGCGCGAAATTTTTTAGATGTAAACTCACCGAATGAAAACAAACCCATTTTCGCAGCTGCCATTTGTATCTCGATGTTTAAGTGTCATTTTATGTCAATTCTTTAAATTTATTTTAATAAATGTGCTAAAATATATTGTGATGTTCAAGATTTATAAATTTTAGTTTTATACGAAACAAAAAAGAATACTAGTATTTTTTCAGTACCGTTATTTCCTCTTAATTTGTCAACAGTAGGCTTTATCATTATTATGTTTTGACTGCCTATAATTCTCTTACAACAGAGTATTCATGATCTTGCATCAGTTGAATATTTAAGAGCCCAGTCGCCATGTTGAATTGGAATCTGCTGACTCGAAAAGTGACAGAAAACATGTTTTAGAAAATTTTGGAAAACTGATTTTTCTTCATATATCGAAACTACGAAGACGAATTGGTCGAAATTTTTTTGAAGGTTAACTGGGCCGCGGAAAACGATGGGACGTGGTTTGCTTTATGGAACCAGTTTTTTTTCTTTTCTTTTGAGGTTGATATTTTTAAGTCACGTGACAGCAAGACGCTCGCTGATTCGTTGTCTGTTTCTTGTTTCGTCTACGTACTTGTCATATATTTATCATCACTCACGGGTCGGGGGGTACGGGGGACTCCGCCCCTGTAGACATTATCGTGTGCCATGCATTTACGCTTTTTTACTATTTTTGTAATTTAGTTTTTACGTTTCTTTAATACTAATATTTTCTGGAGAACGTTGGCAACTTTATTACTCACGATTACCAAAATGGCAACGGACCATGAAACAAACAACATCCAAACGATTTTGTAAACTAACACACACAAAAAAAAGGGAAAAAAATTAACAAAGAGTAATAAATTAACAACACATCGTACTACTTGAATGGCGTCATATTATTTGGCTTTTAATTATTATATTAAATTAATTATAATCTATGCCCAAAAGAGGTCAATTTACCAGTGCCCTCCAATATTAATAAAAAATATTAATTCACACCAAGGGCAATGTCCTTCCTATTGGAGGAGGGAAATTTTCCAGGTAGTTTTTTCCTAAGATCCGCATGAGGGATCGAACTAGCCCCTAAACGCACGTTAGTCAACCGTTCTACCGTTATGACACGGGAGTAGCTAAATAACCTATTTACAGGAATAATTATATGAATGAGAATTCAACGTTATCCTTTACCATTCTTTGAGTTATTTTAATACATTTATTTAAAATTTTTTTTTTTTTTCAAAAACAAATTGAAAAAATTATAAATAAAAATAAAAATTTAAAAATAAGTAAAATGTAAATAGATATTTTAAAGGTATTAATTCGATCTGGTACGATACCTTTCTATTTTTATCTATATTGAAAATAATAAGTTAAAATATGCTGAAATGCATTCTACACATACTTTTCTTCCAAAGAAGAGTAATATAAATAAAAAGAAAAAAAATCAAAAAATTAAAAAAAAATAATATTTATGCTGCGAAAACCAAATCGACTGTCTTTTATTTAATTAAACTGTCCATTCTTTCTTTCCTAGCAACGTTCGGACGCTTCCGTTTTCTATATTTAGAAAAGAAAATGGAATTAAATGGCGAACTAAGGTATATATATATATATATATATATATAT
>SEYY01025168.1:15000-20000 GCA_009176605.1 Armadillidium nasatum
CCTACTTTTCCTTCCTGCTGGAAGAGTAGATTCATTCAACGTGTGCCTAAAATAGGGGACCGCTTTCAACCCTCTAAATTTTCATTCCTATTGACCTACCCTCTATTTTTTCTTTAGTTTTTGAATCTACCTTTTACTATGATTTCAAACCTTTTAATTCTTCCAGTCTTTCGCAGATCTCCAAAATGGTATCGGTTAGGTTAATTCGATTGATAATCTTTCCCCTTTAATTTAAAATTTCTTACGGAATGTAACACGAAAGCACTAAGTTTATTCTTCATTCTATTCGACATTCAACTGGAACAGAGGAATCTCGAGAATATAGCAACTGTTTGATAAATTCGCCATTGCTTTTATAGTAGTCTCCAGGTGACATAGTAAACTCAACTATAAGTACGGATTGTAGACCGGATCAAATTTAGCCATATACCTTTAGTCCAGTTTCAAAATTATTCTTCATTAAAACCTTTCGGTTTGTAAACATTTGCACACCAGAATTGAGTAGCCGAAGGGTATACACTTCATATAAATTTTTTTCCTTATACTACTAAATCAATATACAAAATCCAATTTTGAATACCGAAGGATTGTTATGCATTTAAATTTCATTTATGAAGCCTTAGAGAGTGCCTGGGTTCGCATATTTCTAGGGCAAATTTTATACCTTCCTAGTTTTTCTTCCATTAATAAAAATCAACATCAATGATTCCCATTAATTCTACATTCTTGCTAATCCTCCCACCACTACAAATTTAAGAAATTAAAGCTTTATTTGATAAACTGTTAACATTTTCACTGAAACCGTTATGTACATTGCCAGACCTACTCACTGTTAACTGAAAATTTCTCCTTTTCCCGATTTTATTTTTTTTGAACATCGTCGACAGCTTTTGCTATTCACATTAGTCTAAAAAAGAACAATGAAACGGAGAAAGACTTAAAGGATCGATGCTAACCCAATAATTATGTTTTATCGCTCTTTTATCAATAATGCGAATCAAACTTTACGGTAATTTTGTCCATTACATACTGAAAAATCTGAAGATTTTTAAAACCCAAAGACCTTCCATCCTAAGACATCCAAAACAGATTCCAAGGGATAATGCCTTTATATGTGTAATTTTTAATTTCAGAACTTTTAGTAAAAATTTAAGCTCAATTTTGATATACAGAAGGTGACTTAGGACACTCTAGCAACGAATGATTTTTTGTAAGCAGTCCAAAAAAAATATTTGTCACAAAACTATAAAAAAGAATTAACAGTGAAACTTTACCTCTGCTAACAAAACGTTTGTAGAGAGTTCGTTCACCATGACTGACAAAGCTATATTATTTAACAATTTTATTAACTTCATTGTTGCAAATTATATTCTCAATTTTAGTTATTAAAAAAAAAAAAAAAAAAGGCTTAAAAACCATACTAGAATTTAATATATTCACTTTTTTTGTGGTAAAGGCCCAAAGGAGGATAGTAGCAGTGTTGAAGGTATTTTAATATTATTTGTAATTGAAATAAATAAGGTATTTGTTATGATAAAAAATTCGGATTCGAATAAAGGTTTTTTTTATATATGAAAATATTTCCAATTTATTTATAAAAAAAGTAATAATAAAAAATACAATTAATGCTATACATGCGTCATAATAGCATGTTGATTTCTCATATACTCTCTTACAACAGCATGCATTTCCTTATAAACACTCTGACAACCATCCATAGCTATTTTAAGCACTTCATCCAACTGAGTTTGATGCAATGTGTTAGAAATATGAAGAGAACAAATTGTTTCCTTATTTGGCAATACAGCAATGGTTAATTCACATGATGACTGAGTCTCAACGTATGAAACGTCCAGAATCGGTTCTCCACGACAAATTGATGCTGTGCAAGATGCTACATAGTCTTTTAATTCTACTCCAGCATGAATTAAAGCTAAAGTTGATGCATTAATACAGGCGGAAAGGACACCACCATCCGACTGTAAAACCTATTAAAAAAATATAAATTAAAAATAAATTAAATTATTATTATATATATATATATATATATATATATATATATATATATATATATATATATATATATATATATATATATATAATATATATATATATATATATATATATATATATATATATATATAGTGTGTTGGGTGAGAAAGGTAGGAGGGAAGTGCAAAACAAAAGGACATGAATGGCGGTGCAAGGAGGTGAATATAGCAGTAAGGAAAAAAAGGAGGCTTTAGGAAAATATCTGGGTACATAAATGGTAGATGAATGGGAAGCATATAAGGAAAAGAGGAGGATATCCAAAAGGAAGGTAAGGAGGGCGAAAGAAAGAGCAGATGAAAAATGGGGTAATAAGATCGTGGTGGGATTTAGAGAAAGGAGTATGATGTTTTGGAAGGAGATAAATAGGGTAAGCAATAGGGGGGAGGTGGGATACATGGAATAGATCGAGAAATAAGACAGGTAGAAAGTGAAGTTAGGGCAAGATGGATGGAGTACTATAGAAGCTGCTGAATATGAGGACAGAGGCTGTGGTGGTGGAGAGGGAAGATAGGAGAGGATGAGGGGGGAGGGATTTCGGTAGAAGAAATCAGTAAAACATTGTTGAAAGTGAAGAGGGCTAAATCGGCGGGGTTTAGGATGCAATAACTGAAGAGATGTTGAAGGAAGGGGGGGAGGGAGAGGGTGTGGTGGAATGGTTGGCAAGATTGTTAAATTTATGTTGAGTAATGGGAAAGGTGCTTCAGGATTGACAAGATGCGTGTGTGGTCCCTTTAAAAAAAGGAAATGATGATATATTTGAGTGTGGGAGTTATAGGGGAATACGTTAAACTCTTGAAATAAATAATTTATCAACATAATGACCCATGCAACAATAAATATATATAACAAAAATAAATATTTATAAGAAAAAATAAAAATAAAAAAAAAAAATAAAAAAAAAAAAATATATATATATATATATATATATATATATATATATATATATATATATATATATATATATATATATATATATATATATATATATATATATATATATATATATATATACCTGAATGTAAATGTCAATTTGAGAACCAGGGTATTTGCTTTTCCTTATTGCTCCTTCAAATACACTTGCAATTTGTTGACTCATTGCTCTTGTTCTTTGATCACGAGGTCTTTTGACTCTTTCTCCTTGAGAAGCAGCAATTCGGCTAACTTCACACTGAATGATGACCTCATCCAACTGCTGCTTCTTCAAGTTTTTTACCTACAAATAACAAAATATATTGATAACAAAAGTAAATATGAAACAACTGAATTCAATATACTCAAATATTAAATAAAAATTTTATTTTTTTTAAAAGTACTTAGTGTGACAAAAATAATTAAAATTTATATTAATTCTATTGGTTATTATATACATGTTTTATCATTTTCAGGATGTCAACATGGCATATATATATATATATATATATATATATATATATATATATATATATATATATATATATATATATATATATATATATATATATATATATATATATATATATATATATTGGTTATTATATTCCCCTTTGAATTATAATATTCTGCAACAATGTAAATATTAATACTTTATTAATTACATATATCAAATTTTATAATTTTTTATTAATATATACTGGCAAGTTTTTTCTGATAAGTCTCAATGACTGTTCAAATTATAATACAAGTAAATATTTAACTAATCAATAACAAACTTTGGCAACTATCGTTCACAATAGTGAATTTTTTTGTATGAGACCAGGCTACTAAAACTAACAACATACCTACGCATTGCAAGTTCGATGGGAATTATGCGTAGTGATTTAAAACTAACAACATATCCTACAAGTTTTTGGTACAATAAGGTTGTAGAATCATTGATGTTACAAAAAAATTTTAAAATTTTGTATAGTTATTTTGTATATATAAATAGTGAATATTAGTTTTTTGGTTGCTTAGGCCCATTTGTTGACTATTAGGCATATTTGGAAAACAGTAGATTTTTTGGGTATATTAGGTCTATTTACTGGCCATTAGGTATAATTTTATCTTTTAAGTCCAGGTTAGGTTATCTAATTTGTTAGATCTAACTAGTTCGACTTAACCTAACCTGGACTTCAAGAGTAAAACTACACCTAAAGGTCAGCAAATAAACCTAACCTAGCTTAAACCATTTGTTAATTTAGGCATGTAATATATATATATATAATATATATATATATATATATATATATATATATATATATATATATATATATATTATATATATATATATATATATATATATATATATATATATTATATATCCTTACTCATATTTCCAGTCAAAGTCGCAACACGTAAGTATGATATTAGTTTCAGTAACCTAGTCTTGTACAAAAAAAATCTATTGTGAATAACACAATTACCAAAACTTTTAATACTTCACTAACTTATGAATCAATAATATACTAAATGAATATACATACTGTAGAACAATACATTTAATCATTTACACTTACTCTGAATATACAGTATATAAAAACTGAAAACTGGAAATTAATGATAATTTTAAAGTCTTAAAGAATGACCATAATTTGGAGAAAAAGGATAACGTTAATGAACCATGTGACACATTTCTCTTCCCTATCTAATAATTTAAAATAAATTAATGAACAATGTTGTACTTTATATAATAAATAAACAACACCACAGGAACTGAAGTTCTCCAATAGGAGATCTGAACCATTTCTTGGTGCCTATGAAAATAACTAGTCCTTTATCTTTGTAACTCAGCCTATGAGGGTCAAAACTTTTTAAAATCAGAACAAACGCTCATTTTTAGTTTTAAAGAATAAATTCACTTACAAAATATATTTAATACTTATAAGTTTTACTACATGACGTAGCTAACCTCATGAGGGCCGTAGACAGCTGCTAAGATTTTAGTATTTCCCATTTCAATATAAGAACTACCATTGGGTTGATCATAAAGT
>SEYY01025168.1:25000-35000 GCA_009176605.1 Armadillidium nasatum
GTTGTAGTAAGTTCAAGCCTTTTCAGGTTATAATTTAAAACTGTATTTTCTTTTATTTCATAATATATTTCATTAATTTATTAAATTATTATTTTTATATTTATTAATTTGTTTCGTTTATGCATTTTAAAAATATTACTATGGGGTAGTTATGTGATTTGTCTGAAATTTATTTTGACTTCCTACAGATTGGAAGTAGAGAGTTGATTTATTCATTTGTTCTTTGGATCAAGAATTCTTCAAAAATATTTAGATAGAATTTGTTCAATACAAAATAATTTTATGTATCTTTTTCACATAAGGAAAATTAAAATATTTTCTTATATATAATGAAGTTGTTAGAAAAATGTATATTTAAATATCAAGATCATTATTTCTGTTGTTCATATTAATTTTATTTAGTCTGATAGACTTGAGAAAGATAAAAACTAATTAATAAAAATAATTTTTATTCTAGACTCTAGAGATTTAATTATGATTTCTCAGTAACAGAAAAATTTTAGTATATGAAAAATTTTATAAATTTTTTTTTTTTTTTTTTTTGTTAAAAGAAAGATAAAACTTTTAAATTTAATCTTATAATATGGGTAATTTAAAAAAAAAAAAAAAAAAAACTTTTTTTTTTTCTTTTTTTTTTTTTTTGGCTGGATAGATGTTGAAGTTAAGAGTTGTTTATAGCAACTAATTTTTTTGGTTGAGCTAGAGCAGAAATTTTTTGAGTGAAGTCAAATTCAGAACCTGACCAAAAAATGTTTTATTAATATGAAATATAAGGTACAGACCCAAAGCCTCATAATTTTAAAAATGAAGTTGTAAATAGGCAATATTGAAAGGATGGAGCTGGAGCCAGGTATTTTAAAATGATAGAGCCAATGTTGGAGCAGGAAAATTATCGACTATCCTTGAAAATCAAATATAGAAACATTTTCTTTTCTTTTCTAAGAATGAATTCATTTAACATTTACATAAATTGAAATTATTATTATTATTATTATTATTATAGTACATTGATTTTTTTCAGATTGGGATCCATTCTGCAAAATTTGATAATGAACGTACAACCAAAGGTGTTTGTGATGCTCTCAAGAGATATAATATCACTCATCCAGTGGCAAACGATGTAAAATGTAAACTCTGGTATAATCTTGGCATATCTTGTTGGCCAACCCTTCTTATAGCAGGTAAATTTTATTATTATTATTATTATTATATTATTATTATATGATCTGTCCCAAAATGAGTCACTGTTGTTCACCTATTTAGAGAATATATTTTCTGTTTGATATTTTTTCTTGCATCTGTAGGGATTCTGAATAGCTAAATTAGTGTGTTCAGATGATTTATTTCAATGTGTATGATTTTTTGTTTGTTTATGGTTTCTTTAATACTTCCTATTTCCTAGTAAATATCTCATAATAAATGTTTTTACCTTTTCTTCTCTGCAACAATACTTTTCTGCATCTCGTCTTCTTGTCATTTAACTTATTGTTTATATACTTAAAATGAACTAACAAATATTTTTGTTTGAAAAATAAAACAAACATTTAGAAACACTGTTCGGGAGCACTTACCTATTGATTATTACATCTTTTTCAACAATTGAAAATTATGAAATAAACAAAATTAATTAATTAATTCAATTTTTTATTTTAAAAAACTTTACCCAATTTCTTACCTCAAAAAATTTATCTTTTCATTTTTTCTTCATTAACTAATCTTATTTTTGTTGATATATCTGTTACGTGTAGCTTGTATTAAGCCAATCAATTCTCTAAATGTAATAATGATAACCACTTAATCTATTGCATTGAACAGACTTTAGTACTAAAGGAATGCTTTCATTCTCTTTTTTTTTTTTTTTCTTGTTGTCTGGAATAAATTACTCTTTCTGCTTCTTTTCCATTATTTAAGGTTCTTTTTTTATTATAAATTTGTCTTTTCTTTTGGCTAATGTAAGTTATTTCCATTAATTTTGCTATTTTATAGTTTATTTCTGTTTTCATCATTCACAAAAGTTTTCTAATTTAAATTTTCTTGTGCATTTTCCAATCTTAATAAAATTCTTATTTTTTCATCTTAGTGAAGTTTTTATACGTTTTTGCGACATGTTGAATATTTTTAAAAACCCTATTACTCATTATATTAATTACATAAAAGAGAAATAAATTTTTTTTTTTAAGGTAATTTGTGAATTTTATAAGTTGTGTTTCGAATTATCGATTTCGCTATTATATCTGAAATAAACTGTTACTGATTGTAAGTTACTCATAAATTTTATATTAGCTTACGGCTAATTAAAGCATAAGCTTTAGAACTTATTTTGTCTTTGATTGTTACGTCTAATCAGAAAATTGCAGAAAATATCTTTCAATATAAGATGGATTAGGGTAACTGGTAAAAAAACGAATCCTAGCATCGCTTAGTTTCATTTTTTATACATGAATTTTAATTAACCAATTCTTTTAAATAAATAACTACTGTGTTCCTAAAATAATGTCTTATCTCTTCAACTCTATAACTTTTTCCAGGACCAAATGGCTTGCCACTCTTTGTTTTAATGGGTGAAGGAAAAAAGAATTTGCTCTTTAAGTTTGTAGAAAGCTCTCTCAAGTATTTTGACAAAATGAAGTAAGTGAATACCTGGTGTTTTAGCATTTTTTATTTTTTTTAAAATTTCTTTATTTTTTAAGTATCCTTTAATTGTACAGTTGTCTCAAAGTCACATAATTAATTTTAAGAATACTTGAAAGCTCCTGAAAAATGAATGATGTTCAAATTTATTTGACACTTCAACTCAAACTGTATGTAGAAGTTTATCTTGAAGTTTTGTGATTATATAGGTGTGTGCTTGCGCGTGCGTGCAGTATTTAAAATATGAATAACCATATTTCTGAAAAGTAATAGTTTATTAAAATTTATTTACTTTTATTTGTCCTGTCACGTATGATAGCGTTTTCTTATCATTGAAATTCCGTTAGGTAAAGTTTGACCAGAGTTGACGATATAAAAAGCTTCATTCAATCAGTGGAAGAAAGACCTCCCAAAACACCCCTCTATAAAATTTTTATATTATGGTTTTCAAAAGATAAATTGGTTTTATTATTATTTGACTTTGAAAACTTGGGTCAGTTAATAAACTGTCAAAGGTATCATATTTTTGATCGTGCTTTTTGTTATCAAATTTTCACATTTATGACATTACAAAAATTAAAATTCAACATACCAAGGTAACTTTTTTACTACTGCTGCTACTAACCCTCGTTCTACTAGTAATGGCATTACAATTAATAAAAGTAATATTTCTGTAAAACATTAGATCCCTCGAACCAAAGCACCTCCCACTTCTACCTCATTTACATTTACCCTCAGAGGAAAGCGGTCTTTATTACCCGGGGAAGATTCACAGTTTTTCAGAAGGTTTGATAATTTCAGACTCTGGCAATAACAGAATTCTAATAACAGATCACGAAGGGAACGTCAAGGTTAGTTATATGTATTTTTTTTTTTTATTATTATTGCAGAGTTGACCATTGAACACAGATAGAATGCAATAAATTTTAATGGGATGGGAATAGCAAGAACGAAATTTGAAGGGGGAATGTTTGTTTAGGTAGGCGTAAATTTAAATTGTTATTAGGTGATTTATTTAGTGATTAAGTGGTTGAATTATCCGAGTTGATAAATATGGGAATTTTTAGATGATATAAAAGACTAGAAAAGGATTTTATTTATTTTGCTACTCAGACAACAAGAAATAAGAACAAGGATATAAAACTAAAAAGGTCATGATAAGAATATCTGGAAATAATGATAAAACTAAAAAATGAGCAAGTTATAATAAAGAAAAAAAAAAGAATTAGTTAAGAGCTGAAGATAGTGCAGAGAGAAACTAAAATGTTAGAAGAGCAGGAAAGTTGAATTAATGAAGAACTCATTAAATGTTGGTGTGGTGTGAACTTAATAATAATTCAGGGTTGAGCTTGTGAATGAAGTATAGAATAATAGATAAAAATTGTATATCGTCCACAACAGAGAAAAAGATTTAAAACACTTAAAAAGTAATGGAAAAAAAAAAGAAATAAGACTTTGAATTATAATTATGAAAATGAATCTAAAAAGATACTGCGAAAAGGCAAAATCTTTCATCTTTTGAAGG
Source organism: Armadillidium nasatum (assembly GCA_009176605.1). NCBI lineage: Eukaryota > Metazoa > Arthropoda > Malacostraca > Isopoda > Armadillidiidae > Armadillidium > Armadillidium nasatum. The sequence continues at coordinate 29,157 of SEYY01025168.1, forward strand.
ATGGTAAAAATTTTAGAAAAAGGAAACTGCAAGTCAAAATCGAGAATGTATGTTAAGAAAGATGAGTAGAACAAAAGAAGATGCGCGTGAAGTTAGCATATGGATTTTAGCATACGGATTTTAGCATATGGATTTTTGCGATATTTTTATCGCAGACAAAAAAACAATTTTTCGTAGAAAAGGACAGACTGAAAATTTGAAAAAATATATTAATACAATAAATAAGTAAATAAATAAATATAAATAATAAATAAATATAAATAATAAATATGAATAAATAAATAAATAAAATGCAATTTTATATATATATATATATATATATATATATATATATATATATATATATATATATATATATATATATATATATATATATATATATATATATATATATATATATATATTATGACTCTGACACTTAAAAAATGAGGCGTGGCATATACTCATTATGACCTTATGAATCCTTAGAGTCAGGGAATCACGTCCTGTTGTCCGATTTGCTGGCTATTTCGTACGTTTTAAGGAAATGACCTTTGAACATGATGAATGCAACATTAAAATTTTTTGTAAATATTTAAAGAGAATTTCTTTGCTCTCTGACACTTAAAAAATGAGGCGTGGCATATACTCATTATGATCTTATGAATCCTTAAAGTCAGGGGAATCACGTCCTGTTGTCCGATTTGCTGCCTATTTCGTACGTTTTGAGGAAATGACCTTTGAACATGTTGAATGCAACATTAAAATTTTTTGTAAATATTTTAAAGAGATTTCTTTGACTCTGACACTTAAAAAATGAGGCGTGGCATATACTCATTATAATCTTATGAATCCTTAAAGTCAGGGGAATCACGTCCTGTTGTCCGATTTGCTGGCTATTCCGTACGTTTTGAGGAAATGACCTTTGAACATGTTGAATGCAACATTAAAATTTTTGTAAATATTTTAAAGAGATTTTTTGTCCTCTGACACTTAAAAATGAGGCGCGGCATATATATATATATAATATATATATAATATATATATATATATATATATATATAGATATTATATATATATATATATAAAATTGCATTTTAGTTATTTATTTATTCATATATATATATTATATATATATATATATTATATATATATATATATATATATATATAATATATATATATATATATATATATATATATATATATATATATATATCAAATTGCATTTTAGTTTATTTTTTATTATATATATATATATATATATATATATATATATATATATATATATATATATATATATATATAATATATATATATATATATATATATATATATATATTTTATATATATATTATATATATATATATATATATATATATATTTATATTATTATTATATATTTATTTATTCATATTATTTATTATTTATATTTATTATTTATATTTATTTATTATTTATATTTATTTATTTACTTATTTATTGTATTAATATTATTATTTATTTTTTCAAATTTTCATTCTGTCCTTTTCTACGAAAAATTGTTTTTTTGTCTGCGATAAAAATATCGCAAAAATCCATATGCTAAAATCCATATGCTAACTTCACGCGCATCAAAAGAAGGCATAATAAGAATTCAAAGTTAAATTCTTTTTGGAAATGAATGTTATGGAATTACAGAAGAATGAAAATTGTCGAGAAATTTAATGCTCTGAAGAAATTCGTTTTAAAGCATGTGAGTGAAGTATATTGAAAGGGTGCAAAACAGGGATTGATGTCCCCGATTTAATTAGGTTATGTTTAAAAAAAAAAAAAAACATTTGGCCATTCATTCGTTGTTAGAACCAGAGCTGATCTCCGATTTCATCCGGACGTCTGCAGCTAACTTCCAGACGCCAGCAAAACTGAAAAATCTTCACTTACTTTCTTCACGGAAGAACGTCTCTTCCTCCGCCCCGCCGAAAGTTTTACTTATTTTGCCTACCATAATTGGGTGAAAAACTTGGTGAACTTTTGAATGTTAAGAGAGATATGACACTGGTACTTTTGACTTGTCAGGTGGTAACATCATCCTCGTTACTATTCTCTCAGTGTGTGTATTAAGAATACCCATTAAAACGGAACTGCCTTTATTACGAAGAATGTTGTAAGATTTTAATTGTCTTACTGGTTATTATTATTATTATTATTAATTAGAACACAGTAAGTGTATGAATTTCAATTTACATTCACAAAATTTTATTTATATGTGTATAATTACTAATTGTACACGATAGTTTGAGGAGCTTCTTTACATATGCAAAATAATAGAGATAACATAACGCATGTTGACTTACGTGCTTGAAGGCGCCGGTTCAGTCCCTCATTCGAATAATGGGAAGAAATTTCGTAGAAAGTTGACATCTCGTGAGTTTCGAACTTGGGGGAAAAAATTTTGACAAATGATAATTAAGAGGTTTAGATAGAATTTAAATAAACTACAATTATTGAAAGAGTTAAATTCTAATTTAATCTTCGTTGTTGAAAATTTGAGTTTTCATTCAATTTAAATATTTTGCGTTAGGTAGATTTTGTGTGGCAAATTTTAGGAGTATTTTTTCTTATTATTATCATTATTATTATTATTATGGCAATATTTGATTAATACATTTAAAATATATTACTAGCATAGGGTTGGTTGCATGAAACGTGGCTTTGCTGATGGCTCATTTAATGAGGCAGCATTTAACAATCCACAAGGTGTTGTTTACCATCCTTCTGGTATTGTGTACGTTGCTGACACAGACAATCATTCAATTAGAAAGGTAATTATTATTATTATTTTTATTATTAGTTGTATTCAAAACCTTTTATGTATTCAGGATTTCTTAACATTAATTCTTCTCAAATTTATTTTGTTTTCGATATTGAATTAAATATTAAATATTGTTACTTGATCCTTTGCTCATACTTTGAGTTTTTTTCTTTTTTTTTTCTTTTTTATTGTTTAAAATTTGTGGAAAGCTTCTTTTGATATTGAGGATCACATTAATGTATTATCATTATTAGCAGTGACATTCTCAATATAAGCAGTTATAGACTAGCAATTATTTAGAACGTGTAGGATTTGTTGCCGATTTTAAAAGTGAAAACTATCCTCCCTTGATATTATATAATGAGTTCTGTAAAAAAATCTTAATTATTAGTAAAACTTTAAATTCTTTTAGTTATCTAGATGTTAATGGAGATATGGAATGTAGTTTCCTTTTTCTAATTTTTTTTAGGAAAGAACATAAATAAATTTAGAACTGTCTTGAAGAACGTTAATACCAGTAGGTAGTAGTTATCGAGAGCTTGAATTCTCTTTTCATCAATTATATTTACCATGCAAAGGTTAACTATCCTTATTATTATATTATAATATAATAATTTTACCTGAAAATTGGTAGTCTTTAAATGATCCGGGAATATTATTATTATTATTATTATTATTATTATTATTATTATTATTATTATTATTATTATTATTATTATTATTATTATTATTGTAAATATAATGAAGGGTGTAGAGAAAAATTAAAAAATTGTGACAAATCGAGTGCTAAAAAGCTAAAAAGTTTGCTGTCAATGTACAATAAATATTTATATGTTTGAAAAAAAAAAAATATATATATATATATATATATATATATATATATATATATATATATATATATATATATATATATATATATATATATATATATATATATATATATATATATATATATATATATATATATATATATATATATATATATTACGGTATATAATTATAAACTTTTCTTTGTTTGGAAAACATACTTTGATATGTTTTTTGAGTTTTTTGAAATAAAATTAAGGGATATTACCATTAACGTTTTTTTTTTAATTTATTTATTTTTTTTTTTTGAGATATATTGGAGATTGGTTTTTTAATTGCTTTTTAATACTTGAAAAAAACTATTTATAGAAATTTTTATAGGATTTTCCAATGTTACTAAGCAATATGAGATAAAAGGGATGAATAATAATAATAATAATAATAATAATAATAATAATAATAATAATAATAATAATAATTCATTCATTCATTCATTCATAAAGCTTTATTCAGAAAATGGTACATTTACAGGTTGAAAGGTTAATAGTAGGTCCTATTCTACTAAATTCAATAATAATCTTAATAATAATATCGTGACTGTCCACTTCACTGAATATTAATAATAATATAATAATAATAATTAATAATAATAAAAACATGTCTGAAACTCGGATTTTTCCTTAAACTAAATTTAAGAATTAAATTGGGCTTTGAAAGTAAAAAAATTTCAAATTCTACTATATTACAATTTACTTCTTGCCTCCTATAATTTTAATTTGTAATAAAGGATAATATTAAAATATTAATCAGGATACAGATTCTGTATATTTATTAATTGTCTGTATAAGCATTCTTCAAGAATTATAATTAGTTTAAAATGTGATTTTATTAAAGATTGATCTTCAAGCGAATACAGTAACTACCATTGCTGGAAACGGAACTCAGGGATATGACAAAGAAGGGGGTTTACTCTGGGTAAATCAGGTAAATTATTATTATTATTATTTTGTTTGTTTTTGATAGCTTTTGGACTTATTTGAATTAGTTTGATATATATTTTGTAGGTAATTTCGTCCCCATGGGATTTGTGCTTAGGTCGCTCTTTAGATGTTTCTTGCGAGGCTCATCCAAATATTCTTTTTATTGCAATGGCTGGCTTACATCAAATTTGGGGAATCTTTTTGTCTTCCGGTTTATTCTTTAAAAAACAGTAAGTACTTTGTTTCTCATTTATTTTTATTATTAATTAAAAATATTTTGAAGTATCATTTCTAATTTTATCATATTTTTGAACTTTTATATAATCAAATTTATAAATGATGATCATTTACCGGATTTATAAGCAAAAATTAGGTATTATTTGCACATAAATTCAGAATATTTAGTGGGGGAAAAGGAAAAGGTTGCAAATTTAATTGAAAAATGCAGTTCATGAAAAATATAGATACTTTAATTGTAATTTCGAATTTGTAGTATATTTTATAAATTAATTTTAAGATGAATTATTTTTTTTATAGACGATATCCTGAAGGCACAGTTATTGCTCTTGCTGGAAGTGGGCTCGAAGAGAATCGTAACACATCTTACCCATTAAGAGCTGGTTTTGCTCAACCTTCAGGAATTGATATTTGGAACTCACCTGGAGGTCCGATACTCTTTATCGCTGACTCTGAAAGCTCTTCTATACGACAGTTTTCTCTCATTGATGGATCTGTTAAAAAAGTAGCAGGAGGAAGTGTCAATCCCACTGTATGTTTATTCATTTAAGACTAGTTTTGTAATGATCGAAGCGCTCATATTAGTTTTTATTATTTCAAAGTAGACATATAATTATTTGTATAAAGCATTTAGTGTTATGACTAATACTGGAAAACGTAATAGATATTTTTCATTCTTTAATTTTACATACATATCATATTCTTTTAATACTCCAATTAATATTTGTTTTAGGATATTTGACATTTAGTTTTAAAACTAGTAATTCCTTTTTGACTCCTTATCATTATCTTAATATATTTCAATTTACTTTTTAATAATTAAAAAGCTTTAATTTAATAATAATAATTTGAATGACTTCACAGGATCTCTTTGTATTTGGAGATGAAGATGGGGATTCTCATTCTGCTAAGTTTCAACATCCATTAGGAGTGGCTGTAGCAGAAGGAAACATTTTTGTAGCTGACAGTTATAATCACAAGGTATATATATATATATATATATATATATATATATATATATATATATATATATATATATATATATATA
>SEYY01025168.1:37500-57500 GCA_009176605.1 Armadillidium nasatum
TGTTTCTTCGTGCCTTGGATAGTAATTGACAATATCACTCCTTAAATCCAAAGGTTTTTCAGAAAATCTTTGAACTACACGCATTGACGATGGGTCTGTGGGTCGAGCAACCTCGTTAAATATTCTATTGCTTAATCTGGTCATTTTTTTCGCATACTCGCTTGAATTTTTGGTTATATGTGCGTATCTAAATATCTGAGATTTTACAGGCAATTTAACCATTATTTTAAAAATTTTTATGAATAATCTGAAATAAATAAAAAATGAATATTAAGGCCCAAATAAATACAATTATTCAAAATAATTCCTTTTATATTCCTAAAGAAAATTTTACATCAATTAAATTATTATGAGTAATTACTAATAATGAGTATATATCTACATTGGATAACCTTAATTACCTTTATGCAGATAAAAAGTACACTAAAACCATTCCTATAAAATTATAATCAGAAAATAGAATTCACACAAACAAACCATCTCAAACAGTTTTACGATATTTGCCAATTGTTTTTTTAAATATTACGTTTTTCTTCCCATAAAGAATATAAAACTAATTTTACTCTACTTTTAAAAAAGTGAACATGGATCAATTGCGGGAAGAAAAGAAGATTTGCCACCTCTGGGATCGAACCACTGCATATTGCAACTATGAATCGACATTCTCGGGGTGGCGTGGGGCATTCTCACTGAACTATCCTCAAAGCCAAGAAGAAACTTTGACTCATTCAAGTTGCAACAAGAAATAGTTCGACCCCTGAGGTGGCAAGTCTTCTTTCTCTTCTTGTAACTGATCTATGCTAACTTATTAATTGCGGTTAGTACAATCTTAAAATAATTTTTAAAACATGAAGATTGAGGGAAGGACAGGGTGAAAACTTGGTAAAATTGCCACGGCTAGAGCTTGGTTGTTTGAAGCTGTTCTTGAATCAAAGTTTCTTGGCTTTGAGGATAGCTTAAAGGTGGCGTCGAGTATGTTTACTAACATTAATTGCAATTAATGCAATCTTAAAATACTTTAAAAAAAAAAAATTTCCTGAGTTACATTTTTTATCTGAGGATATTTGTTTAAAAATAGTAAAAACTATTACAATATACAAAATCTCTTCAGGCTCATTTTTTCTACAGTTCTGCTATTCATTTCAATGAAAGAAATATACGGTATTTCTTTTGTATGTTGGCCTATATGAAAATCTAAAAATTTTATTTTAATAAGCTTAAAATCTCTAAGGGAATTTTGACTCCAACTGTAAATTGGAAAGCGATAATATATATATATATATATATATATATATATATATATATATATATATATATATATATATATATATATATATATATATATATATGGGGTGGTTCCACTCATACAGCTCTCCTGGAAAAGGTGAAGTCTAGAGTTTTTCGCCTTATCAACTCTCCTGCTCTCACTAATTCTCTCCAATCTCTTTCTGCCCGTTGAAATGTTGCGTCACTCTCTCTTTACTATCACTATTACAATGGACACTGCTCTTCTGAACTCTCTCGTCGCATACCTCCTCCACTGAGAAGGGTTCGTGCGACTAGTCTTTCTACACAGTCTCATCCTTTCTCTGTCCAACTCTTTGACCCCAGACTTAACCGCTATGCTCAATCTTACATGTACTCTACTGGTAAAGTCTGGAACACACTTCCTTCATCTATTTTCCCAACTTCCTATGACTTAGCCACCTTCAAACGCCGTGTATCAGGTCATGTCGGCCTTTAATTAGACAATGTTCCCGACTTTCCCCCTAACTCTGGTGGAATATTGGTAGGCCTCTGGCCTTTGCCCACCAGAGGCAAAAAAAAAAAAAAATATATATATATATATATATATATATATATATATATATATATATATATATATATATATATATATATATATATATATATATAGATGAGGATAATATATTATCTTTAAAATTTGTTTAAGGCGTACTTGAGAGAGAGAGAAAGCTCGAAATAGCTAAATGTAACATCTCCAGGTGCCCCAAGTAAAAATTTTTCAACCAAATCTTTAATGAGACATTTAATCAAAACAAAGATTAACACTCCTTAACAAAAAGGAGTGATCAAAAGAAATAAAAGAAAAAGAAAATATTGAAAAAACAAGAAAAAAAATCTTAATTTTCTTATATTCTGTTTGAATTTTTTTTTTTATTATGTGACTGACTGAGCTGAAATTTTCAGGATATATGCATTTTTTATGAAGTTCTAAGTTGATTTTGAGCATTTTTCTGAGTCTATAACGGTTTGAAAGTTATTTGGACCCAAATTTGAAAAAAATATGAATAGCAGATTCAAACCACTGCTCCACATAAGCTGAAAATTTAACTGAATAATCTTAATATCTTGTATTAGTAGGAATTGACTTTTCATATCACATCTAGAAAAAAAAGTTACAAGCACTTGAAAAAAAAATTTGCAAATATCATACCCTTCTGGAGAGGAAAAAAATTATTTAAAAAAAAAATTAAAAAAAAACCTACCTACTAATTTTTTATTTTTGTATATTTGGATGAGAGATAGGGTTACAAATTTTATTTAGTGCATTATTAAATGCTATTTGTTTGAAGCTAGATATAGCCTCTCAAACTTTGGGAATTTTTGAAATTTGGTCAAAAATGAACCTTTTTTGAGAGGTTATATAAAGTATAGAGAAAAATTTGCAGCCCCATCCCTCCTCTATACACCCACCAAAAATAAAAAAATGTTTTAGTATAGTTGTAGTATTGTTTTTTATTTTACTTTGTCCAAAAAGGTGATTTTTTATTCAAAATTTTTTTTTCTTGGTCAGTTTGGGCTTATAACATTTTTTTTTATAACTCTGTGAACAAAAATCGGTTAGAACTTTTTGTAACCCATAGAATTCTGAATATACAGTAAGAATTTCAGGTCATTCCAAAAAGAGGTTTGGCCTCACCATTCATTTGAAAAAGGGGGCAAATTAAAAAAAAAAAACTTTTTAACTGTTAGACTCAGAAAAAAAGGCTAGAAATGGACTTTTTTCACTGGGAAAAAAACTATATACACTGAAAATTTCAGGAGAATGGCCTGAAAATTAAATTTTTTTTTGAAATTGGACTTTCCCCTTAAGTATAATTTCCCATTTTATTCCCTGCAAGCAAACCCTGGTTTTCCCTGATTTTTAGCTGGGGCAAGGGCCAGGACCAGTAAAAATGGACAGGGTCTGCCAGGACCGGGGCCACAGTCAGTCATGTATATAAAATTAATTCAAATATATGCAAAATACATACCCCAAAGTATAAATGGAATAAATAAGCAACTGCACCAATTGCACCTTAAGGTTGCAATACATCATTCATGTACACATTCATACAACTACAACTGCTAAAACTATAGCTAATTATATATTACTAATTATTTGAATAGAACCAGCAAAGAATTTTAGTTTTGCACTTTACTGAAAGTATACAGAAAAAATATACTTAGCTAAATGAAATTAAGCTTTATTAAGTTTGGAAAATCACTTTTATTTTCGATAAAAATACCAAATACCTTAAAAATGTTCTTATAAGAAATATACAAAATATGTCACACTGAAAGGTGTCTTTGTGAATTTTGATTTATAAAGATTCTATATTCAACAGACTGATACATCAATTTCAATATCAAATGTTATAATTATATTTGAATGAATGTCAGACCTATAAAGGACAGACTCTACCCCATGTACCCTTTACCCTGTGAGTGGTGTGTGAGTAAAATTTTTCACTATTAAAAAAAATATATCAAATATTGATATATCCTTCATTCCGATATTAAAATATTAATATATAACAATTTGAAAATATTTTCATGTGTATAATTTGTATATTTTATTTTTTAGTAAGATTTTGGAATACCATTTGGAATTTTGGTAGTCTGGTTTAACTAAGCAAAAATTTTTTTTTTATATAAAACAAAAAAATGAAATGATCTGAAATAAATTTTTTTCATTAAATTGTGGCGCGGAAAATGATTTTGAACAGTAAAAACACCAAAATAAAAAAAAAAAAAAAAATTATAAATTTAATTAGCAAAGGGTAACAAATTCAATCTTTAAACAATACATCGTACATTACATAGACTATGGTCCATTATCATTTGACAAAACACTACCAGGTTGCTGAATCAGCGTCATAGTGAATTTATAGCTATTTTAGAGCTACATTTTTTTATTTATTTTTTATTTTTTTAAATTTTTTATTTTTTTAAAGAATATAATAAATAATATATATATATTATATATATAATATATATATATATATATATATATATATATATATATATATATATATATATATATATATATATATATATATATATATATATATATATATATATATATATATATATATATATATATATATATATATATAATATATATTAGTGGATATCGGTACAGGTATCGGTATCGAGCTTTCAGGTATCTGTATCAGTATCGACAAAAAATGACTGAAACCGATACCAGATTTTTAAAAGTAACTTAATCCCATTGGCTTAAATTTTTTTGAATGTTCAATATCTTTGACTTTAGTTTCGAATACCACGAAACATTGTTTGTCTTGATTTTGCAAATTTTCAATTAGTTAATTACATTTTTTGCCTTATATTCTGTCTCTGTAACTACAGATCCGATTTTGGTCAAATTAGGACAGTTAAGACTTTGTATATCATAGATCAACTTATTATACTTAATTGCTTATTTATTTCATTACTTAATTAATAAATTAAATTATGCAATTTTTTATTAATATTACGAAATATTTTGCCACGTTTCTTCCAGCCAGTTTTGTTTCCAAAACATTGATATGTTGCTTTCCACTAAAAGTGATTTTTGAGATGCACAAAACTACTTTTCCATTTATTTTCATCCCATTTCCTTCATACCATTTGGTTTGTTTTCTTATTTAAATACTTAATTTTATCTTAATTTAATCCATTAGTAACATATTAAGAGAGTAACCGAGGTACTTGATATATATATATATATATATATATATATATATATATATATATATATATATATATATATATATATATATATATATATATATATATATATATATATATATATATATATTATATATTATGTGGTGCTTCTCAGGGTTCTGTTCTCTCCAACTTTATTCTTACTTTTCATCAACGACCTCTTCAGCTGTACTTTTAACTCTGTTCATTCTTATTATGACTACTCAACTCTCCATTCTTCTACTCATTTCAAATCTTTTCCCTCTTTTGCTTCTAGAATTGCTTCTCGTCTTCAACTTTCCGATTCCAATTTTGTTTATATGGATGGGATTTCCCGGTGGGGTAACCACAACCTTGTGAAATTCAACATTTTGAAAACTTAAATTCACATCTCTCTCTCAAAAGCACCTCCCAAATTTCCTATCTCCTTCGACGGCTCTCCCGTCTCACATGAGAACATCATAAATATTTTTGATTTGAACATAAACAGTAAATTATCTTGGAAACATCATATTACAAAGTTTACTAAGGTGGCCTCTAAAAAACCGGAAGTTTTGAGGGAATTTTTTTCTTCTAAGCAATTACTCCGAATATATAATGGTCTTATCCGTCTTTGTATGGAGTACTGTTCTAACATTTGGGGTGTTTCCAGTTCCACCCTTCTTTTGGATAAAGTTGAATTTAAGGCTAAAAAACTTATAAACTGTTCCCTACTTTCAAACTTTCTTGACCCTCTTTCTCTGCTAGGTGACGTTGGCGCATTCTCTCTTTTCTATAGGTGTTACAACTGCTGGTGCTCGAGGGAGTTGACTTCTCGCATTCTACCAACATAGTGTGGCTCTCTCAGCACAAGGGGTGCCTTTCTTGCACATGAACTTTGTATGAGTATTGCAAATTCAAGGTTTGCACGTGGTACGGTACCTCCTCATTTGTATAATTCTAAGATCTTTGAAACCAATTTAAACTCTCATTTCTTGGATCTATGGAGTCCCATTCCCTTCTTTCCAATCATCAACTTGCTTTTGGCGCTGGATGTCTACTAGTGATAAACTTTCCTATCTCAAAGATTTATATTCTGACCTTAGGGATTAGAGAATCTTGTTTGGAAACGCTTGACATATCCAACATTTTTGTCTGGTTATGACATAGGTCTCTGATTTTTAAGTCCCCTCCTTATTGCTAACTTATGTCTAGTTTTCTTTCTAATAGTTCCAAATGAGATATTTTTTTTTTTTTTTTTTTTTTTTTTTTTTACAGAATGGCACCACTCACGGGCAGAGCCCTTTTATTTCTTTGGAATATATAGACCTGTATAGAAGCCTACAAAAATGAAAAATTGCTTAAAGTATTGAATAAATAATATTCTGGTTTCACTGTTCTTATAATTTTAAGATGTTATCATGCGATAATTAATCAAACAATAAACGCAATTAAAAGAAATTCGAAGACGAGGGGTCATAAAATTCGAGAATATTCTTTTATCACGTGTCTAGTGATTTGTGGAAAAATATCTAGAATCTGTAGATGAAAATGTCTTGCGATGATTGAGTTGGCTACCTATAAAAATGAATTTTTTGTTATTCATTCCATTGATATTGTATTTCCATAATTTAAGCGTATATCGAGACTATATTTACTAAAATTAAATTTTTAAATATTTGTTAAATTTTTATTTTTTATTTTGTATATTAAATTGCCTCGAGAGTGATTAGACAAAAATAGAAGATTTAACTATATAGTAGCCGTGCCGATCATCATTTAATCTGTACTAACAACTTTAATTAGAATGGAAAGGAAACCAAATTATACTTATAAATTACTTATATGTTATACTTTTAATTTACATAAATATACCAAAGTTTACGATGATGGAAGGTCGGAAATTTATCAAATAATCATGTGATACTTTTCATGGATCAAATGTTAGTGAATTTTCAATGAAAATTAAGCTTCTAGCTACTTTGGCCCGATGACTGTTGTAAGAAATCATAGACTTTGAACAAGCGTCGCAATGTTATAATCGTGGTTTATAATTTTATATGATGTATTATTTTTTTTTCTTTTTTCTTTCTTTTTTTTTTTTTGCCATTGCTCACGTTGGTTCAGTCTATAGTTCAGTTCACGAAAAATTTACCATTGTAGTAGTTTTCCACTCCGAAGTTAGGTATTTTTTATTTTCTGGTCTCGTATGATTCATTCTTTATAGCCACATGAACATGACAAAGATTTTTAGACGAACATGACAAAGATTTTTAGACCTAGTTTATCATTGTGCTGTAAGGTATTGTTAAATTTTATTAAAATTTAAAAAACAAAAATGACAACTGAATGTGTCATTAGTTAATTTTAAAACTTGTTATTGAAAAGAGCATAAGTATAATATATATATATTATATATATATATATATATATATATATATATATATATATATATATATATATATATATATATATATATATATATATATATATATATATATATATATATATATATATATAATTAAATATCCTTACCTCTATGTATCTTTCAAAATGAATTTTAAATACTATACTGTTTTGTACAAAATACTTAAATCAATTAAAATTGGATTAAAATTCTGTACCTTTTTACTCAGTATTTTTAAAAATTATTTCAGATAATTTTTTAACATTTTCTAGCTAACTAGTCATATCAGTTTTAGGCAGATTTTGCAATGTTTTAGCTTCTGCTTTTAATTTTCAATATTACTACATAATTAGTGGAACTAATGCATTCATTACCAATACATTAACCAATGAATAACTTTAAATATTTAAAGAAAAGTTTATCAGAATATTAGAATAATATAAGATGCTTAAGGCCCTTTCATAATGAGCTATATGTGTGTCACATTATTGATTGGGTTATATATATATATATATATATTATATATATATATATATATATATATATATATAATATATATATATATATATATATATATATTATATATATTTAGGTGTAGATTGTTTCTGACCTTCGATATTTTTTTATATCGATATTTTTTTAATCGATACTTCTGCTGTTTCATATCAGTTTCCTTTCTTTCTGTCATAGTAGTGCGTTCTTGTTATTCCCTATAATTTCTCTTTTTACGGCATCTCGGAAATTTAGGTTATGATAAACTCGTATAGGTACATTAGAAAATTAGTATTTAATATTCTCTTTTACGGCATCTTCAGAAGTTCAGGTTATGATAAGTCGAATTAGGTTCTGCTAGAAAAGTAAGTAATTAAAAAAAATAATTGTGTGTATGTCTAGTGTAATACCTCTGGCAACTTCTTGTTTACGTTAGGCTTCTCCGATATTTTCGATTATCGATATTTTTTCAAATATCGAAATCAGAAACAATCTCCACCTTTACCTATATATATATATATATATATATATATATATATATATATATTATAATATATATATATATATATATATATATATATTATATTATATATGCTTAGGTGTAGATTGTTTCTGACCTTCGATAATATTTTTATATCGATACTTTTATACCTAACGAGTTTCATTTTGAAGTTCAAGTGTAATTTGTTCTTTTCAGTTCAGATACCTTAAATTAGGTTATGTTATAAACTATAAGTACATTAAAATTATTTTATTTAATTAAATTACGGCATCTTTGGTAGTTCAGGTTATGATAAGTCGAATTAGGTTCTGCTAGAAAAGTAAGTAATAATAATTGTGTATAGTGTAATAGTACCTCTGGCAACTTTTGTTTCGTTAGGCTTCTCCGATATTTTCAATTTCGATATTTTTGGTCAATCGAAAGTCAGAAACAATCTACAAATATATATTATATATATAAAAATATTTATATATATTATATATATATATATATATTATATATATATATATATATATATCTATTATAATTATTCTATATTATTATTATTTTTATTTTATGATATTATGAAATTTTAATTTTAATGCATATTTTAAAATTTTGATAGTTTTAATAATTTCTCTTGTATAGTGATAGATTATACTTTTTCATTTTAAGATGAATGTTAAAGATATAAGTTTGATTTGTTTATATAGATATATATATATATATATATATATATATATATATATATATATATATATATATATATATATATATATATATATTATATATATATATATATATATATATATATATATATATATATATATATATATATATATATATATATATGGTGTAATATGGCAGTAAGCCTATATCCCATGGCAACATTCCATCTATCAGTTAGGCCTGTATCACATGGCAAATTTCATTTATTCAGGTGATGATAAGTCGAACTATGTATGCTAGAAAGCTAAATAATAATAATAATAATATAATAATAAATAAAGGTAAATAATACAAAATTTCATAAATTTCATTGAAATTTCAAAAGTATCGATATATATAATTATTCGTCATACCTATTATATATATAAAAAGGTATAATTTTATATATATATATATATATATATAATATATATATTAATATATATATTAATATATATATATATATATATATATATATATATATATATATTATATATATATATATATATATATATATATATATATATATATATATATATATATAATATATATTGGTTCTAAGTACTTTACTTTACATTTTTGCTAAAGTAGAAATTCTTGAGTATTTGCACTTAGTTTCATAAATAAAAATTGAAAGTACTTGCATTGTGGCCTAATTTCTTGAAGAAAATCAAGTCCTTTTAAGTTCAATTTTAAAAGTAAAATCCTTAAAAAATATCATTTATCCTGGAAAGATAGCAAAATGTAGGTCTGATCTTCAAATTTAAGATTTTTCATTAAAGTTTTTGAGTTTGGTTGAATCTCGCTTTATTATTATTATTATTATTTTGTAAGTTTTGAGCCTTATATTCTGATATAATTACTTTTTAACCAGGCAAAATTAAAGAAATTAAAAAGTTATATTTTGGTAGTCAGAAAAAAGTGCTATGTTTAACTTACTTTTACATTCAAAATTAGTTTGAAAATAGTCTCTAGTTTTGTGTTAAAATTCTGTATTAAATTTTGCTAAAAAAATTTTTTTATATTATTTTTCATAAAATTAATCATTGTGGAAGAGCTAATGATAAATTGATAGTTCTTAAAGCTGATTACTGGTATATATATATTATATATATATATATATATATATATATATATATATATATATATATATATATATATATATATATATATATATATATATATATATAATTTTTTTTATTTAAATAAAAAAAACTTCATTACATATTTATTAAATCAGTTAAAAAAATAGAAAGCTTGGAAATATAGGTCACTTATACAATAACTTGCTAAACACAAAAATGCTATTCCAATGTATCAAGTAATGAGGAAACAGGTTAACTCACAAAGAAAGGAGTAGGGAATTTCTTAATGAATCTAAAATGCTGATTTATCAAAAACCTGAAAAGGGGAATGTTAAGACAAGGGAGCACTGTACCATGAACAGTTAATGGAAAAGCATCCCTGATCTTTGAGAAGAATGATTAAATTTATGAATCCTGAGTATGTTTAAAATAAAACCAGAGTTTTTTTTTTTTTTTTCTGTTTACTAGAGTTAAATATTTTCTCAGAAAATATAAAAAGAGTGACCCTTGTTGTTTCTTCCATGGAAGTTGTAAAAATATCAGCTCATCTCTGAAACTACAATTCATTGGCCTTGCAAAGATATTGGTGCTTGCAAGCGTAACAACATGAATCTTAGAGAGGCCTTTGGGCTTTTTCATCTTATTCTATTCAAAACATTTTTTTTTTATTTAAATTGTGGGTACTATTTTGATACCTAAAAATACTTTACAAAATAATTGATTTTTTTAAAGAGGCACCAAATATTACTTATCTCGAAAGGCTAATGTTGATACTTTTTTTAGAAGTAGTAAACTTTTCAAGTTTTCAAAAGATTTGTTGAAAGTTGTGAAAAAGTAAATTATAATACAAATTATAGAATAAATACTTTTCAATTGGGAATTAATTAGTAGGTACTTATATCTTTTAACAATAATTTCAGCACCACAGAAAATCAATATTTATGATATCTGATAGCCTTTTATTTTAAAGATATTTTGGTTCATAGGAGCTTTGAAACAAAAATAAAAGTGGACATACTAAATATAACGGTAAAGTTTTAAATGGTTTTCATTACTTAAGTATTTCTTAAATTGACAAATTTTTATATTAATATTTGGTATTTTAAATTTTTTTTTTTTTTTTTTTTCAGAAGAAACCATTTTTCTAAATTTAGGAAAAATACTTTAAAAAATATGGCTCCATTAAAGCCTGAAGATGTAAAAAGATTGGAAACTTTTATAAAATCATGTGAAAAGTGCCCACATATTTTACACTTACCAGAGTTAAAGTTCTTCAGGTAATGTATAAAAATGTATAAATGTGTTTTAGTAAGTTCTATAACTTGGAGGTTAGTAGTTTTTACTTTATTTCTACCTTAGTTGTAGTTCTTGCTTAACTTTATATAGGGGCCTACAGTAGGCCATACATTGATAACCCATTCCTATTTCCAAATAGGCAATGGCAGAAAAGTTTGATCTTCCTCTTATTCTGATCAATACCCTTTAGAAAATTGAATGACCTTATCAAGCATTACAGAAGCTATTACTATTTCTTTCTTTGATGCCTCATATTATCAGTATCTGAACACAGTAGGGTGGGGTACCAAAAGACACTTACATAAACAGAACTGTTTAATTTTTCCGTAATGGGGAATGTAACTGCTGATAAATTCCTGAATCTATCCCCTATTCTACTCCTTTAATTTTTAAATCAAAGAGAAACATATGTTTATGGATAGTGTATATAAAATAGTTTAACTGAAAAAAACTTTGAAATGAAAAATTCTGTAAAATGTAACATATAGTATTCCAGAAATTAATTTATTTTTTGCTCAATCCCTTCAATTAGCAAATTATTAAAATTCAGTTACAACTAGATTAGACTACATCAGAGATTGTTAAACTAGAATGTGGAGTTTATCAAGATAACATTCTTAGTACTTATTTTCTGATGATATCATCCTTTTATAGAATGTTCTCCATAGACAATATTCTCTAACTCTTCAGACAACTGTGTACTTTTTCTTTTTTATCCAAATCTTCATGTGACAATTGAAACATTTTAGGATTCTTTATATTTATCAAATACCCAGCTTTACAAAAATTTCTTGGATTATATTTTGATCAAAAGCTAACTTCGAACATATATGTTAAATATATTAAGAGTAATAGCCATGGTACTCTTAAAATATATGGAAAATATAAGATGGGAAGCAGATAAAAGAAATGTTTTGCTTTTTGATAAAATTTTTTCTTGTAGTCAGTAAGATTTAAATGTCACTCACTCTCAAAGACTAATGCACAAATCCTTTTGTAATCACTAACAATACCAAGGAAATTAGAACCCTGTTTGTTTTCTTCATTATAGCAGAATAGGCTTTTTTCTAGCTCTCAAAAAACCATTAACAATAAGAAAATACCTGGGTCCTAAATATAGAATAGCAACATTGTCAAGTCATGATAATTCCAACAGGAGATTTTTTATTATTACATTGAATATTAAAACTGATTTTTTCTTTAAGCACCCATTTTACTTACCTTGTGCAGGTAGTTTAAAAATATTTATGCAAACTCGATTTGCAACAAGTAGATCTTACTGTTATCGCTGTTAACTTATAGATACAATTTAAATAATATTTACAAGTTGTAGATAGTAGTTTAAAAGATTTCATATCTAATGCAGTAACTTTAATATTTCGATAGAAGGTTTAGAGAAACTTATCTTCAATGAATGTATGAATTTTTATCAAATGAAACTCCATTCTTATAGTTCTGTATTTGCAACATATTTATTCTATATGTAATGTTCAGATTTTGTTTTTATACATTTTAAGTTAAAATCTCACACTATGGTCGCTGTTTTTACAAATTCTCTATATATATTAATGACAAAAGAAGAAATCTCTTTGTATATAATAATGACAAATAGTTTTCAACTTATCTTCTCCATGTTGAAGTAGATGCTGCAACACGAGATTCTTGTGTGTTGGGAAAATTGACTTTAATATGTTTAGGTACAATATTATGACATATGGCAAGATAATTGCAATCAGTGTTAGAAATCGCTTGCCAGATGTTTGGTTCAAAATTGATTAGTATGCATGAACACGGTAGACAAGATCAATTTTTATGCTAGTTTTATTTGCAATGATTCATTTAATATATATATATATATATATATATATATATATATATATATATATATATATATATATATATATATTATATATATATATATATATATATATATATATATATATATATATATATATATATATATATATATATATATTAGAGATTATATTGAGAACTTAGGAGGAGCTATTCCAGAAGCAGTACCACCCCCTGCTGGTGAGTCATCTCCCGAAGAAGTTAAAGAAGAAGAGTTCCCTAAAATGGAAGAAGCCACTTCAGTAGAAGAGTCTGAAGAAAGTGAAGTAGAACTTGATAATTCAGGAGTCATAGGTAAGCGTTATTCAAGGTCATTGGTGTGACAGTTTTGTGTACAAGGTTGTTAAGCATTGTTAAAAGTTTTTGGATATTTTTCTTTCTGTTTTTTAGATGTGCAGCCTTAGGTTAAACTGGTAAAGTCAGAACTGTTTACTGAATTTTGATTTTATTGATTCATTTGCCTTGTCCATTCACAAAGAGTATGTGGTCTTAATTTATATTTTATCGAATACATCAGATTATATTATGCCTCATCAAAGTTCTTAATAGATTTATTGTTTCTTATTAAAACAAGAAGCTAAATTTTAATTTGCCTCATCACCACACCAGACACCCATAATGTGAAATTTTCAGAAGAATAGTACACTGTATTTAGTAAGAGTATATGGAACATTATATTCTAGTTTTTGGAAAACTATATATAAAAGTTATAAATGCATTGAGAAGCTTATAGAATATAATAATGTAAGTTGAACGGGGTTATAGGTCTTATATAACCATTTTGATAACCATTTTTAAAAATTGGTTACCTTAATCAACTGAATTGCATTTTGTCATATTCCTTTTGGATTTGTATTAAAATATGGTAGTTTTTTTAGACTGCAGATTTCTTTTAAAGTTTTTATTTCGTTTATCATCATTTATTATGTATTAAGAGAAAATTTGAATATTTTATATATACACAAAATTGTCGAATAAATACTTAAAATACATTGAATGGGCTAAACACATACATACACACACACAAAAAAAAAAAAGCAACTAAAGAATTACAAGTTTTCTCATTGGTTTAAATTTTTTTTTTTTTTTAAGTTGATATTCTATGGGTAAATAAAAAAAAAAAAAACTTTAATATACAGTATACAGAGGGATTTATCAATTCCGTTAAACAATTTACAGCCGAAAAATGTTTCTTTCCTTGTATATACGTATTTTTATATAAGAAAAAAAAAATGAAATTAAAAACAAAGTATCATTTTCAAAGAGCAAGAATATTCTCATTCGTAATTACTTGTTCTTTAAAGACTTTAACACAACATTTTCGCCTTAACAGAAAGGGGAAACCCCAACACAACCATTGAATTAAATTGAAACCTTAATTCTTGATAAATCTGTATTTATATCTTGTAAATTACTTTTTTTCATAATTATTTTATTATGAATTTGTCAATGTTCATTGTAAGACTTTTGATTCTCTCTCTTTATTTTACTTTTATTATTTGCTTGAAGCTCTTTAAACTAGTTTAAAATTTGATTGAGGAATAATTACACGTCACCCTAATATTTATTCAAGGATTTCATATATGAAATGACTTTTGAAATTATTGTAAGATTGTTATCTTTTAATTAATATCTCTGTAGTTTATTCTTAAGAATTTTACTTGTAATCAAAATTTATTTTTGTATTTCTTTCAGAACCTGAAACTGTTGACCCTCCTGAACTTGGAGATAGTGCTAAAGTAGTATCTGATGATGACGAAATTGCTGCATCAGTTAAACGAGGTGAAGCAGTTTCCGCATTTGCTGAAGGAGATCTTGATAAAGCTGTTGATCTTTATACTGAAGCAATCATACTCAATCCTGGTATCAATATATAATTTTGACTAGATACTCTTATCATAATCGTTTGTTTTCTTATTTCTCTATTCTGCAATCCCTAGTTTTCTTTTTTAAGTAGGTTTGAAATATTGAAAAGCAATACTTAACCATTAAACTGAAACAAAACAATTGCTCTCTGAAAAGTAGGGCGATTTTTCTGTAACAGTGTGAAAGTTGCATTGATTCTAAATTGGTTTCAAATTATGTTTGTGTACATAGGTTCAGCTATGTTATATGCAAAGCGAGCAAGTGTTCTTTTAAAGCAGAATAGAGTAAAAGCAGCTCTTAGGGATTGTGATGAAGCCATTAAACTTAATCCAGATTCAGCCTCTGCTTATAAATTCCGAGGGAGATCTCACAGGTTTGTGTTTCGTGATTGATTTGAATAATACAGTTGTAGGTCCATCTCATTGTTGCATTAGCATTAAATACTCTCAACATAAGGATAGTTTTATTTGTCAAGAGAAGTGGTTTGTATTCATTTGAATTTGTAAAAGTTAACTACAAACAGAAAAATGTTAAATTACGAGATCGTGTGGTACTGTTATCTGATTTTAAATTGATTATATTTTGATTTATTATTGGATTAAAACACTCTTGAGACACCTTACAGGTGTCGTTAATGTGAATGAATGTATTATTAATTTTCTCAATTTTCTTTTTCTTATTCCTTGTAATTTAAACAATTTGAAATTGTCTGAAAAATGAACATGAAATGTTAAACTTTTTTTTTTTTTTAAGTAATCTTCAGGGCGTTACTTTAGATTCGAAAGTTATATATATATATATTTTCAATATTTTTCAGACTTTTAGGTAACTGGTTAGAAGCAGCAAAAGATCTAAGACTTGCTTGTCGATTAGATTTCGATGATGACGCTAATGATTGGCTTAGAGAAGTTCAGCCAAACGTAAGTTCTATCATGTAATTAAAATAAAGAATATTGAACATTTTTTTTTTGCTATGACTTTAACCGTTTATCCATCATTTTTAGGCAACTAAATTAGAAGAACATCAAAGGAAATATGGAAGAAAAAAATTAGATAAAGAGTTAAAAGAAAAACAAGAACGAATTAAAAGAGCAAGAGAGGAACACAAAAAAGTAAGATTTTTAGTTTATTTCTCAATATTCTCATGATTTTTTTTTTTATTTACCTATATCTACTTTGTATGACGTGTTTTGGAATTTTGCTTAAATAATTTTTGCACTAAGTCTCTTGTAGTATTTGTATTTAAATGTAATTAAATATCATCACCCAAAAATAAATTATTTATTCAATTTTGTTTCTCGGGAAGTTCTGAGTTTGGATTTTGAGATTTTTTTTATAGCCTTCATATTTAAACCAAGGATGAGAAACTAAAGTCTTAATAGATTCAAAAAGAATTTTTGAGTGGAACCAAAACTGGAACGGGGAAAAAGATTACTATTAAATAAAGGGGATTAAAACTGGAACCAGAATTGCGTATTTTTAAAATGATGAAACTCGAATTAAAGCTGTCAGTTTAAAAATGCTAGAGCAGGATTTGGAGTGGGCCAAAAAAAAAAAAAAAAAAAAAAAAAAAAAAAGAAACAAATTATGGATCCGTATCCCTGATTTAAACGTAACTAATAATAATTAATTATTTACATTTACTTATATTTTATTTATATTTATTATTATAATTTGAAACTTCTGAATTTATATTTTATTACCACTGTTTAGTTATCTAATTGTCAGATTCTTGAAGAAGTTCATGTCACATTTATTTATTTTTTAACTTTTCATCGGGTTTGTTTTATAAGAATGGAGTTAACATATTTAAAATGTCTTCAAAAATTTCTTATTTATTTTATTTTCTCTCGTAAACTAATCTTTTTTTGGAGACTAATTTTACTATCCTGTTTTCATTTATTAATCAAGAGCCCAATTTCTTTGATATGAACGAATGGTAGAGTTCATACTCTTCTTGAATAGGTGTTTAGCACTATTCCGTTAACTGTACTGGTTTTAACTCTTACTTGGGTTCCTTTTCAATGTTCTAGTGGTTAGATTTTTTTGGTTTGAAAACTTGTATAAAACTTAATTTTAACTTTCATTTTCCTTAAGTCGGAAGTGTTAAATATTTCCATAGTCAATTACGTTAGAATTTTTGGTAAAATTATTATTTCAGGCACAGGAAAAAGAAAATACAAAGCCTAATCCATTTGGAGGTGGAATGCCTGGCGGAATGCCAGGTAGTGATGAAGTGCCAGACTTCGGGTCACTATTTAATGATGAGGAACTTGTGGCAGCAATGCAGGTATGTTTCATATCTTTTTAAATTATAATATTATCTTTTGAGAATGGCCTATATAAAATATATTTACCTAATTAACAACTTTTTTTTAAAGAATTTTTTTTGTTGGAAAATAAAAAGTTTTTATTATACTTCTTTGATGTACTTTCATATATTAATAGAACATTAAAATAACCGTAACTATTTTTCTCTTACAGGATCCAGAGGTTGCTGCTGCCTTCCAAGATGTTTCTACAAACCCTGCAAATATTTTCAAATATCAGAGTAATCCCAAAGTTGCTGCAGTGATAAACAAAATTACAAAGCAATTTGGAATGGGTGGTGGTGGTATGCCTGGTGGCATGGGTGGTATGCCTGGCGGTATGGGTGGTATGCCTGGTGGTTTCCCTGGTATGGGTGGTTTTCCAGGAGGTATGGGTGGAATGCCTGGTGGTTTTCCCAATGCACCTCCACCATCGTCATCTGCAAGTGATGATTTGGATTAAATAATAGTAACGTAAGACTTTTACCTTTCTGATGTAGAAGTACGCATACATTTCATCGATGTAATATTTTATGGATAAGAAATACATTCAGAACTATGCATTTTTCATTGACTTAGCCTTCGCTGTTTGCTTTCTTGAATGTGAGCATCCAGTCGGGAAAAATGCCTTATAAAGAAATTAAAATATATATATATATATATATATATATATATATATATATATATATATATATATATATATATATATATATATATATATATATATATATATATATATATATATATATATATATATATATATAGACAATAATTGACCTCAAATGTTTTTAATTAACTTCAGTCCAGATAAAAAATTGTTGACTATATTACATTCCCCCTTGTATAATATAACAGAGATGGTTGGAAAAACGTTTTGATTTTTCTTTAAAACTTTAATTTTGTGGCATTAAGAGATTTTGCAATTTCGCTAATTTAAGGTGTGAATATTAACCTTTGTTTCATTGACCTTTATTTTATGATCTTCATTATAGTTTAAAATAGAACTTTATACATGGCAAAAAATAAATTAAAAAAATTTATACTTGTAGTTTATTCCCATTTAAAAATTGATTCAAATTAGGTTTAGAAATAAAAAATGCCAGCTCCTCGATAGTTTGATTGGCATTTGTTTTGTATTTCACTGGTGATTGACTAAATTGATGAAATAATGATTGTACAGAAGAAAATATTAAGGCAGTTATTTTTATCATCCTCTAATTAGAAAGGAAAATTTTAAACTTTTAACACTTACCCAACGTGATTTATGTACCAGTACAAAAGGCTAGAATAGTTAAAAAAAAAAAATTTTTCCTGACTGAAGCAAAATGGGTTTAACAGGAAATAATTATGAAGGGAAATCAAAAAGTTATCCATGAATGTCAGTTTGGTAGAATTGGAGAATTCATGTTAGATGAAAAGTCTACAATGAATATCCGAAATTAAGAATTTGTGCTCAACTATTAACGTGCAAGTTTATGAATCTGAAGTTTCTTCATTATAAATAGGAAAGGATTTAGAGACTTATTTCGAATCTGACGATTATTTTACAAAACACTGCCAAAGTTTCTTTCAGTTCTACTCAAGAAGCTGAGTAGTGTTGAATTTATTTTGGGCAGTGTAAATATTGAAAAATATAATATATTTATTATGGCCTTATTTTTGAGTTTATAAAGGCCTTGTTATAATAATTTATCAAAATCTTTGGTGTTTAATTGCAGAAACTAATGGAATCAGTTTTATTAGAAAAATTACCTGTTTAGCTTTAACTCTATTGAGGGCTAGTTACTATGGTTAGGTTACTTTTGGGTTATATTTTTAACTTAAATACCATGAACTAAGAACTCTAGTAATGGATGCATTTAAAACTAGGAAATTATATGTTTAATGTTGGTAGATGGGTATTTCGTAGTAGTAATTTTTTTTTCTCTAACTGACGAAGAAGATATTCTGTCCATGCAGACAAAATATTACCATTTAGGCCATCACGAGTTCAAGGCAAGCATCAAAACTCTGAGAGCTTGTGATGCTATTCGTAATGAAGACTGGGTCATTGATAGTCTTACTGTCCTAGATTTTCCTATGTACGTACATCAATGTTAGCGTTGAGTTCACGCGTACTCGGTCAATTTCGCTAACTTTTGGGTAGAATCCCTTCTATGATCAAAAGTTTTATTTTCCGTTTTCACATAACTTTGATAAGTCTCACACAGCAAAAAAATTGAAGAAATTCTGCTCGCATGGTTTCTCTGGCGAACTCAAATTTTAATTAAGTTTATACATGTAAATTAAAGTTTACGAGGAATAAATTTTATGTTGATCTGTTACGAAATCAGTAATTGTAACTAATAAATATTTTTATAAGAAAATATCTGCGTCGTTTTGTAAGTGATTCTTTTTTATTAATGATAGGTTAGTGATAAGCTGGGAAGTTCGATTGTTTTATGAATATTATGTCCGTCTACATTTTAGTTAGGATTTAGCTGTTATTGACGCTTCCAAAACGGAAAATTTTTTTTACTTACATTGTAAAT
>SEYY01025168.1:70000-77500 GCA_009176605.1 Armadillidium nasatum
AAGTTTGGCCTAATAGGGCAATGTCCTATTCGAGAAGGGGAACTTTGAAGGAGTCTTCTTCCTAAGATCCTTCTGTGGGATCAGACCAACGCAGTTCAACACGTGAGATAATCACTCTACCTATGTCTCCTATATTCGAATACCATTTGGTTTCATTTTTATTTTACGTAATTATAAATATTTTTATCCGCCTTTAGAGTTAGACAAGTAGGATGTTGACAATATTTTGTTGATTAAGATAAGGTAGATGTCAGATCGACAGTAAGACTGGCGCTACTACAGATGTAAATGCAATATAAACTTATATGTAATGAGGACGATTTTTTTTTTTTGCAGGAGACCCGACGTACTCGGAGTGTAAGCCTCACATTGACGCTACAATTTTAGACTTGGCAACAAAGGCCATCCAAGCGGGCGCTAAAACAGGTTCGATCGATTAAATTATTTTTTTAATCTTTATTATTTTGTATAATAGTTTGGGAAATGATAACAGAAAATCATAACATTTTAATGTTTTACTGCCATAATTTTTATTTTATTTTAATTAAAGATTTTTTTTTATTAAGTCAACGAAATGGAAAGAAAGATGCAAACCTTTTAAAAAAATGATTACTAGTTAGAATTTTACACAAAATTTTAGTTTTATTTATTTTACAAGGAAGTCTAGTAAATAATCTATCAACTCTATTATTTTGAAATCACACCAATGATTCAAGATCTCACCAATAGTGCAGTTTCCTATTTTAGGAGAGGAACTTTCTAGTTCTTCCTAAGATCCTTCTAAAGAGCCGTTTATTTTTGGGGAAATTCAATAGGGGCGACGTAATTGTATACTGGGTTAACATTTGTAGAGTTAGTAATATAAATTGCCAAAAAATGGACGGATGCCAGCATGACAAAAAGTTTTTGTCAATAGAATTCGTGATAATTTTTAATGCAAATTGGCATCATCGATAGGTTCTTGGTACTACTTTAAAAAATAATAGGTTACATTCATAACTCTTCGGAACCTTCGCACTTAACGCTATTCAAATGTAAACTTGACATCTGTTGTATTCTAATTTTCTGAGGAAAGAGACACCATTTTATACCATGGACACTTAAACTTTGGGATTATTATTCGTGTTATTTTAGCTCGTATGGAAGTGGTGCACTGCAAAAATTGTCCTAACGAACCGTTGGGACAAGTGGCAAAAAAAACATCACAATAAAATTTTCAATACAGAAAAGATATGATAGATATAAAAAAGTAGCTTCACCGATTTATTTCTAATAAAAAAAATAACTGAAAAAATTTGTTGTGACATTTGTCCCAACGATTTGTTAGGACAGATTTAGCAGTGTATAAGAGTTTTGAGCTCTAAAATTAGTTGTTTTTAAAAGCTCAAAAATATATGTGTGAAGTGCAAAGCATCTTTCCTAAACAAGTTTTAATTTGGTGTGATTAATCATTTAATTAGACTTCAACTTTGGGGAATAAATACACTTACAAACCATTGTTCTAATTTCATTTAACATAAATCTCATCTAAACAATGACAAAGGTTGACATATTTCAGATTTGAAAATTCAGCTTCATTCTTTGTATAACGTTCCTTATGTCCAATAAAAAGCTTTACATCTTCGTCTTCTAACAATAATATTCAAAATTCTTTACCTTTTCTTTCTGTCTTTCTCTTCTCTCCTCACCTCCTCTTTCTATCTTTCTCTTCTCTCCTTTCACCTCCTCTTTCTATCTTTCTCCTCTCTTTTTCTTCCCTTTTCTCATTTCACCATCTTTATTTTAATTTGAAAATTGTTTTTGAATCTTTTTCATTATCTTAATTCCTTCTCAATGAAATATCTTTAGGTTTCATTTTAAAAATGCTACTCTTGATAAGGTCATTTCTATTTTATTTTTTCAGAAGTTTAGAATTTTCTAATATTTATTTTACAGTTTACAGTCTTTCTTTCCTCTACTGCAGATTTTTTAGTCTCTTTCTCTTCTACTGTCAATAAAAATACTTAGCTAACTATATGTATTATTTTCTGCAATACGATTCTATAATTTTTGTAGAAAACACACAAACACACACACACACATATACATATATATATATATATATATATATATATATATATATATATATAATATATATATATATATATATATATATATATATATATATATATATATATATAATATATAATATATATATATTATATATATATGGCCCTAATATTCCTTATTTGAATGGGTACACTTCCGTCCCCTTCCACCGAATCCCAACGAAATTTAAATTGATATTTCAAAAGGTAAAAATTGTGGATTTTTGAAATATTTAGAATTATTACTGTAATTATTAAGTTAAAAATGAATAATTAATTAAAAAAATATTTTACCTTCAGATTTGATACGCATATAATATTAGAAAGAACGATATTTTCAAGGGTATCTTTTTTTTTTTGGTCTAACAACTACAACTAATATATATTTTGAACAATAGGAAATTTTATTTAATTTTATTGTGCTTTATTCTTAATAATTTGATAGTAATTTTCAGCTCCTAAAACCTGCTACTCTGGGCAATTGACTGGTTTGTCCGTAATAATATATATTATAATATATATATATATATATATATATATATATATATATATATATATATATATATATATATATATATATATATATATATATATATATATATATATATATATATATATATATATATATATATATATATATATATATATATATATATGTGTCAACTTTTAATCCTTTTTTTTAAGAAACCGTCCGTAATTCCTTAAGTCAAATTCCGACATCCCCCTTATTCGTATTTGATTTGGAATTTATATCACAAGAAAAAAAATATTCAAACACTTGAGATATAAATTATTAAGAAATATTCCCATCGTTCCCTATATAATCCGTCTAAACAAATGCATGGAACCAGCCTAATATAAACTAATATTATGAGATGTCTAAAGAGTGTTAACTTCTCTTCCCTAAATTCTCCAACAAGAAAACCATAAATTTCTCATCAATAGATTCCTCCACCCTCCCAACGCTTATCTATTTCTAAAACTAACTTCAGATTATATCCTATACTTACTTGTCCTTTAGGAGATACTGTACAACCCTGTCCACCTTCTTCTTCAAGTACAGAACAGTCGTCTACAGAGCCTGTACCTCAAGACGAACCGGATTCTGAAGACGGTATATATATATATATATATATATATATATATATATATATATATATATATATATATATATATATATATATATATATATATATATATATATATATATATATATATATATATATATATATATATATATATATATATTATATAATATAATATAATCTAATACCGTGTTTTGTTTTATACAATTAAATTTAACCCAGGAAATTAAAACACAAATTTAAAAAAGAAACGAGACTTTCGAAGGAGCAATCCGTTCCTTTTCCTTTTGAGCCTGAAAGAGGAAGGACGGTTGCTCCTTCCAAAGTCTCGCTCTTTTTTTAAATTTGTGTTTTAATTTCCTGGGGTTTTAATTGTAATATATATATATATATTATATTATATATATATATATATATATTATATATATATATATATATATATATATATATATATATATTTATATATATATATATATATATATATAATATATATGTTGTTTCTTGATGTTGTTGACAAGTGCCTAAAAAGAGAGGACAAGAACTTCTTTGAGTAGATATAATATTATGTATTAAATTAAATAAATTATTGGCCTATATATGAAACAACTCTTCCTACCTGAACTTATATAGGTTACAAAAAATTTGTTTTTTTTTTTTTTTTTTTTTTTTGAGAATTAAATAAAATGTGACGACGAAATTAATAGTTTTAATTTTCTTAATAATTATTTAAAAATTTTTTTTTACTTTTTTTTTTAAAGTTCTTAAGATTTCGTGGTAGCTATTTAAAAAAAATAATTTAGTCTAAATACGTTAATTTAAATACCATTAATCTGTGATGGTATTTCTTTCATATATATATATATATATATATATATATATATATATATATATATATATATCTATATATGATCATGATGTTGAAGAAAAGGCTCCACTTGAATTTTCCCAAGAAACTATTCAAGAACCAGCTTCACCTGCTCCACCCCCACCCCAACCGGTTGAGCCGTCTCCTCCTCCTCCTCCCCCTGTTGAACAGCATGTTCCTTCTCCTCCTCCTCCTCCACCACCTGTTGAACATTATGTTCCTTCCCCTCCTCCTCCACCACCTGTTGAACATCATGTTCCTTCCCCTCCTCCTCCACCACCTGCTGAACATCAACTTCCTCCTCCACCACCTCCACCATTGGCTCAGGATACATCCCCACCAATACCCTCTCCACCTGCTAAATTGAGTTTATTTGACAAGTTTATAAAGTTAATATTTGGATTCTCAGAAGGACCAAGAGACCCTAAGTTTGCTCAACATTGGAATACACATCCTGAATTTAAGAAAAAAGTAAAAGAACCCTCTTCTCCCGATCAGCAGACTAAGAAATCTGTATCTGAACCTGGTCCCATATCTAAATTTATTAACAAGTGCGTTTATGCAATATTTAATATTAAAGATGAGCCAAGAGACATCAGATGGGCAGAACCTTGGCAAACCCATAAAGAACATATCAAGAAAGAAGTAAAATCGGATAAGCCAA
Organism: Armadillidium nasatum; assembly: GCA_009176605.1. NCBI lineage: Eukaryota > Metazoa > Arthropoda > Malacostraca > Isopoda > Armadillidiidae > Armadillidium > Armadillidium nasatum. The sequence continues at coordinate 74,702 of SEYY01025168.1, forward strand.
AAGTGCCTGCTAAAAGCTTTTTAAATTTTAATTTCTTTAATAGGTTTGTTGAACTAGTATTTGGCAAATCTCCGGAGGAAAGAGATGCTAAGTGGGCAACACCATGGACCACACATCCAGAACATAAAAGAGCACCAAAAGTTACAGAGAAACCAAAGACTGCTGCTGTTCAACATGATAAAGGTGGTCTAATCAATTATTTGGTTTCCTATATTTTCGAAGTTCCCAAGGGTGAAAGAGACAAAAGGTGGGCTGAACCTTGGCAAACACACGCAGAACACAAGAAATCTGCGGCAAAGAAAAAAGACGAACCTCCTAAAGCAGTATCAACAGAACCTGGTTTAATTAGGAAATCTATAAATAAATTTGTGGGTGTAATATTTGGAGAAGTCAAAGAAGGTCGTGATCCGAAGTGGGCAACTCCTTGGCAGACACACAAAGAGCATGTGAAAAAAAAGGTAGAACATGACAAAGCGCCAGTTAAGTCTCCAGCAGAGAGCGATTTTCTTGGAATTAAAAAGGTAATAAATAAGTTTGTTGAATTGGTGTTCGGCAAAAGTACTGGAGAAAGAGATCCTAAATGGGCTCAACCTTGGCAAACTCACGTCAGACCAGGACACCCAATAAAAATTTCACAAACACCACCCTCTCATGCAGCTACTCCAGCTCCTCCCCCACCTCCTGTTGCTGCCCCTGCACCTTCGCCACCAATTCAAAAATCAGCACCTCCTCCACCTCCTGCTGCTGAGCCAGCCCCTCCTCCACCACCTCCAGTGGCTAAGCCAGCTCCTCCTCCACCACCTCCAGTGGCTAAGCCAGCTCCTCCTCCACCACCCCCAGTTGAGAAACCAATTTCTCCTCCGCCACCTCCAGAGGAAAAAGTGACATTGCCGTCTCCCAAACTGGAGAAGACCGAATCCTTTCCTTCTGATTCTGAAGGTAGGTTATATTAATTTGACTTTTTCAATTTCTGTCCTATGTATTTGAATACTTTTAATAAAACACTACCATAAACCAACAAATATTTGTACATAAATTACAATATTTATGGTGATTTCTACAAAATATGGCTTACGTAATAGAAACTTTGTATTAACACATTTTATAGCGAAAAAGAAACCAAAGAAAAAGGTAGAAGCTAAACCTGCTATTATTAAAGAAGCTGGACAATATCCCAAAGAGAAAAAAGATATTCCAAAATCGAAGAATAAAATCTTGCTAAAGGAACGATCAAAATCTAAGTCGATAAAAGAAGCTGAAGGTAAAGTAACAATACAGAAAAGAAAGCAAGAAGATAATTCTAAACTTTCTGCAAAAGAAAAAGTTAAGCAAGAACTTCAAAAACCGAAAAGTAAAAAGCCCGTAAAAACTAGGACTAGTACAACATTAAAAAAAATTATTACAAAAAAGTCCCCAACGAAGAAACTTAAAAAATTGAGAAGCGAAGGTAAAAAAAAATTGAAAAGAGAAGCTTCTGTCATAAAAAGTGTCCGGGATCTTCTCTGTTTGGTGGACCAAAGAATTTTGGTGTGAAGGTTTTACATATTTATTGATTTTTATGCTTCTCGAAACGAAAATTACACTCTTTTTTTTGGAGGATTTTTAGATACTATGAAATATTGCTCTGTAAACTTTTTTATTTATTTATTTTGTAACCAATATTACTATAATATTTTCAGAATTTTAGGGCTATATATTTTATTAATTTTAACATGCCTTGCATAACAAAATATAAAAATATACTTAAAATTTAGTAAATTTTTGAGCAATCATCCACGGAATGCTACACCTCACAATACGATTGGCGGAGCACTAGAATTTTCCGATCCGCAGAGGTAGTACGTACCGTGGGTCGTATAGCAGCACCGCGCTGGTTCGTCGGCCTACTTCACACACACCTCAGAAAAATGAACTCTTATTTCAATGGAGAAAAAAGTAAAAAATAAAATAATAATTTTGGAAATTATTTTCAGTTTTTGTAAAATAAAGTGAAATTTATTTTTAGAATTATTTATCATCATGGATTCATAATCCTCATAGATATTTAGGTCACATATTAAAATTTAGAATACACTTGTTTCGTATACGTTTAGAAGTAGTTGGAATTTAGTTAATAGAAGTCTTTCATAAAAATCTTTAATTTCTCCAGAAAATAAATACAGTTTTCGTTTTCCGAAGCAAAAAAATTCATAAAATGAAAACTTCGTGTTTAAAAAAAGTTCGCGGTCTTCCAAATAATGAGGAACTCCCTTGCCTTCTGTGTTCGCAAATTACTATAGATTGCTACTACTCTATATATGTTAAAAACAACGCTCTTGCTATAACATTTTTACCAATTTATATATATAACCTAAGTCATATCGCTATATATGTTATTATTTAGGTAATAATTGACACCACTGCACTAACGTATTTTTACTTTCTATTTCGTGTATATTATGATCTCACATTCTACACTATAAGAATAATAAGTACCACGTAATTTAAGAAGCTTGCTATCAAAAGGCTATTATGCCTAGGCGTTGGGCTATTAGCAGATCGTGTTTAACATGTTTGAAACGTGTACGGGCTAACTAAATTGGGTGCTTTAATTCTGCCTATGATTGTAACATTCAGCACAGCGCAAAAGTAATACTTTAAATACTTTAACAATATATATATATATATATATATTATATATATATATATATATATATATATATATATATATATATATATATATATATATATATATATATATAATATATAATATATTATTATAATTATAATAATTAAATAATATAATTTAATATTTATTAA